>MU868523.1:86842-102639 GCA_036418205.1 Ostertagia ostertagi
GTCGCTCACTACCACTTCCTGTCAATTATTGTATCATCTCATTTCTACCACATGCTACTCACACTGACTATTTTCGAGTCAATGTCACAGGAGCCGCAATGAAAATGGTGGTACTCAGCTGTTGTGCTGGAGATTATGCGAATGAAAGAGTCGTTTGTGCTACTGAATGTAATAGTGAGGGCTAAAGGCAGCGCCAGTGATAGCACCAGTAAGAAGGTAGAACGCATAGCCTACTCAAATAATATCAGCAACCACCCACACCTGTTGGCTGTAATACCCTCGTTTTAATGGAGAGAACTCAAGAGCTGCAGGCACATCCTAACTTTAAAAAGGATAACTAGCTTTCAAGGTAGAAGCGACGTGATGGATATTAGCAGCTGTGGGGCAGACCTCGAGAGCTTGTTGAATGTAAATTAGCATCTATAAGCGTTTGATGGTTCGACATCAACAACGTGATACAGAGATGTGACGCACATCGTTATAAAGACAAGCTTGCACAACATTAAACTGTTTGATGGGATGAGTATTAGGTTCTCAGAATAGTTCTCAAGACTGAATCAATGAATGCGATATTTAGAGTTCTAAACTAATAAGTTAGTTGTAGGAAGTTAAGGATCGATGAATATCAACTGTGTTTTCTTCTCTTTATACTTTCCCAACAATAGTCTGACATATTATATAATACTTCCACATTAATAAGTCTATTCATTGTTTGACCCGAAAAAGTTGCCATTCTCGCTCGAGTGATCGGTAGTGCGAAACCCCTCTTGTTTCGTCAAGCTCGAAGAATTTTGAGGACGACCTCTCCCAACTAGGTTTGGTTAGTTCACGTTATTGAGGAAAACACGCATCATGAGCACAGGCGCTGTCTCTTAGTGAGATGATCGATTTGCTGCCAGAATGAGACAGGATTGTGCCTTAGAAGGGAATCATCTCAATTGTATTTGACTTGTTTTTGTTGTTGTTAACTGCTGTTTTTGGCCGCAGTTCGCCTTGCGAATGTTTCACAAGAATGCTGGGTTGTGAACAAAACTTTCGCCCCAGGCGGGACTAGAACCCGCACCTCTTGCTTACCGGGCAAGTGCGCTACCAGTTACGCTACCGGGGCACCATTTCATCCCACTCAGCTCTTCAAGAGGAGCTCTTGAAGAGCGGAGTTGGGATGAAATAGTCCCCAGCAATAAGCAAGAGGTGCGGGTTCGAGTTCCGTCTGGGGCTAGAGTTTTGTTCGCAACCCAGCTATCTTGTAAAATATCTCAATTGTATTCGTTTTTCAAACTTCATGGCACGCGCATGTTATACATACTCTGGTCATGGGACCGCCGCGTCTGCTTCTCTGGTGAGTACGCATCAAAACGATGGCCGGTGAATGTGCCCCGTTCAAACTGTTATTGTGGTGACTTGAGGAATTTCATCAACTGCGATGTATGAAAAACCTGAAGGACAAAAGGTTGAATCCATCATTTAGACGCTGCACTAATAAATCAAACCGCTGTATGCAATTGCGTTAGCTCGCATCTGACGGTGTTTTACTGACGAATACTTCTCAGCTAGTCCTGCTTTCAACTACTATGATCCTGTGATTTTCTACAATCTATTCTTTAGTGAGGAATCAAGCCTTTGATGTGATCGATGGCTATGGAAGAGAGCCGGAACGAGTAGAAACGGTCATAAAAGAAATGAGAACTGATAATTTTAGAATCCAATTTCACAGGGGAGGAGCTCTTGCTTTTCTGCAAGAGTTCCTATTTGCACTAAATATTGCAGCTACCGGATCACCAAATCATTTTAGTTTGGATGAGTACATTTATTGATTTTTTTCGATTTTTGAATCGTTTATGGATGTTTTTAGTTGCTGTTTGCATTTTCGTTTGATTTCTCTTCGCTTCAAGAGCGAATAACTCGAACTGTCTCCGAAAGGAAACAAGGAGCTTTCGTCATGCAACCTACATTTGGTCCATGCTCTGAAATATTAAGTACAGAATGATTGACATGTAATGGTCCTAAGAACGCTTGAAAAGTTTTGTTTTGACCAATGCTATGTATGTACATCTGAGTATTTTGAGCTAGTGGATGTATGTAGTATTTTTTGCTTAGTACCAGAACAAATTTAGAGTCAATCCTGGGCAGCTCTCCACATTTGGGAATGCGAATAAGACGATTAGAAGTTCGAAAGAATGTTTAGCACGATCCTAGCGATGTTGTGGCTGTTATTTTACCCTAACTGGCATATTTCGCACGTAACGAATCTCGAATTACTAGCTGAAGTCTCATCACGATTGTTTTACCTGTTTCACTTAATCTGATTGCGATATTTTCAAAAATAGCCAACCAGCTTTACGTATAACGCAATGAGTGAATTGAATTACAACATGGGCAAGTTATTATATCCTACCCTCCGAATTGCATGTATCGTTCATATTACAAAACATGATGACAGTTCTGTGGGAGCGTTCGAAAGGCTGGTTCTAGGATAGTGGGGCGACTACCATAGGCGGTTAGAAGGGTTTAGCATAAGCCAGCGGGCAGCTCTTGTACTAACAATGGCATTCAGAAATCGATGTGCCTATACTGGACAGCCGAACAGTCTGCAAAGTTGCTCATACGCTCGGCTCAAATAAGATGAACCTATGCTCGATCGTTTCTTAAGGGGAATTGTCAAAGTCAAATGGTGACTAGAAGTCAACAGAAAATGTTCTTATTGGCTACCATTCGGCCTCACAATGATCTCACAGAATACGTTCAGGGTTTTCAGCAGGGTCTCCTCTGACACACTGTTCAAGGCGAAATCACTGAGCAACGCGCGAAGCGAAGTCAAGTTCGTAACCCGGTCAGTCAGTAACCCGGTACCCATTAAGTTCTGTGGCGGTACCAATGCATTGCGTTTAGTGAGATGCTGAGTTCAAAGTCCCAAAATCAGTGACTAACAACGCACTGACAGCTGAGTCCACCTTGAGGAAAACACTGGAGGCTGGTGAATTACAACAGGAGATCCCAATGTTAACAGAAAGAAAGGGTGTGTGAAGATTCATCCACCTGGCACACTTTCCCACCCTCTGTAATTTTTTTTAGTTTCTGTGATTTCGAAGGATCGAGATAGGTTTGCTCATTCTACGCAAAAGTCTACCTTCTTTGGTCGTCGATATTTTGCCCTTGCAGCAAAGATCAAGGTTAGTTTTGCAGCAGTCTTAAAGCCACCGAAATTCTTAGGTGGTTTACATTCTTGGAGACAAATTGTTTTCAGGTCTGTCTGGCTCATGGAAGAATCAATCTTAGTTGTTTTCCATTTATCAGGCTTTGACGAAGGCAAAGAGGCCGAAACGTGAGACTAATAGTGATCTTGCGGCTACATCAAAATATAGCATGTATCCCATGCTCCTCCGAATCCGTCTCTTTACTTCTACTGTTGTGCAGACGCCAGGTTATTCGATGTCGTCAATCAAATACTAAACAGGTAAACTTTGAGTCAGTTCGAACAAAAGAACGGAAGGTTCTTGGGTTTTAACACGTTGACGACGATGTCGGTCAATGCTGACCGACAGGCAGTCTGTCACATGGGACGATGTCGGTCAATGGTGACCGACAGCTTGAAAGTAAGCAAACTTAGATGGAACCCGCGACTTTTCTATTTCAACGTTTACTTCAGTGTCCTAACTTACTACACTTGTCTGCGAATTATGATCTTTCTAATTCCTGGGAGTTTTATTCTGAATTAGTTATCAGTGGCAGAAACGCGCTGTCAATTGAATCACAACCACAAAGTTCCCACCGTCAGCAAACTGGAAATCTCACTAAAATTGTTCATATCGACCTTTACTAATTAGGTCACCGTCAGTAGAATGTCCATTTCTAGCCTTAGGTTCCCATGATGGTCACAAAAGTACCTATCCAGTCCATCAACTGCCAAATATTTCACAAACAATTTTTTGACCTTGAAATGACTCGTTTAAATCTCTTATTCGATCATGAAGAACAAGATAACAGTCAAACAAAAGCTCATTCCGTCAGGTACGCAAAGTTTTTTGCGTCGTTCTTGAGTGAAAAATTCGTAGAAGATTTCAGATGTGATCAGGATACCAGTACCATCTAAAGGAAAGCTCATATTAATAATAAAAATGAAGAATGCGTGAAATTGCGCCTTCAGAACCTATTCTAACATGAGGTTTGAAAATGCCAGGCGATGTCACTGAAATTTCACCCAGCATTCAGTAGTAACAACTTTTCCTTGTTTCTAAACGTGTCTGGAGTACTCTAGTCAAAGGCATTTTGTGCATTTCGAGATTTTACAGAGCTACAAAATAAGTTTTGCCCTGTGTTACCGGCGCTTTGCATGCAAAAAACGTCCTCGTCCCATGCGCGCGACAAGGAAAAAATCGCTCGTCGTCAACGTGTTAATATTTTTGATCGTAGATACCTTCTTTCTACAAGCTTTTTTTTTCGCTCGCTCGCTATCTTCAAAACAAGTGGATAGGAAATGTACTGTAAAAATGTCAGAGATAATCGATTTTCAGGTTGATCCAAATTTTGGAGCAACTTAACATTCAATGCCATGATAATACTGCAGCTTCTACTTCGATCATTCCGAAAATTAATCAGCTCTATTGCACGCTCCATTCCGTGGCTAGGGCTTCAACTTTTCTACACCTCGATAAAACCCCATTTATGAATACCTATCGGAATGTTCAACCGCCACGCTGGGCAAAGAGTCTACCATAAGCTGAGTGATGGCACGTTCCTTATCAAAACATGACTAATGCACCAGTTGCTCAGTCGCAGTGCACAGTGACGAGGCGAAGCTGTTGGAGCAAAATCTAATAGTTCAGCTTCTAGCTGGCAGAATACTTCTGCTGCGACGAGATGGCTGCACTGGGACGTTCTAATGAACTTATAGATTTGAGATAGTGTTTTTTTGTGTTCTACGTGCGTTGATCACGAAAAGCCCCAAAAAGTATCCTGACGTCCCATGTTTCCATTTATTCCTTATCAGTCCCTTTGATTTACTTTCCAATGTGGTTACAGGTCATGTGTAATGGGTGCTGTTCGCTAACCCGTTTTGCAAGCGCGAAGGAGAAATTTTGAGGAAGTTTCCAGTGAAAGCCCATCCCGTTCACCAGATCCTTCTCGGGTTTTGGGTGGGAATACAAGAATTGCACCCTGGTGACTCCTACATGCTAATGCAATATAGTCAACGCGAAGCCTACTGTCAACAGTATGATCGAATCGTTTTCAAGACAAACGGAAGACAACGTAAAGCTTACCTTTCCTTAATCCTATTGACTCCAAACATAATTGGTGGAAGTTGAGAGCTTCGCTGATGCCTTTATAGTAACGGTTTTCAAACCATTGCGAGCTTGTGCAGCTTTATGCTCCTCCGTTATTCAGCGCATCTTTTAAACCTGTAGCTGTCAAAAGTCCATGGCTTAGCGTCGTTTGAAGCTTCGCGGCTGAGAACCACTTATTCGAGAGTAAGCCAGGGCCGGCTGTTTTAAGGGAATGGTTATAGCGTATTGAGGAGGCGAAGTCGAATGATTTAGCAGCGCTAGGCATCCATTCTACAATTGTTAAGCATCACCAGTTTCAGTAATTCCGCAATGAGTATAACATGAACTGCTCTTTCTGATAATGCGAACACCGTGGATGTATCTTCGTCTTCATTCGAATCTTAGGTATTTGTTGATTTACGAAAATAGTGGTTCAAGATGAGAGCTGCGGGTTTGCATGAATCGTGCTCATTACTGTTGTTAGATTAACCCTTTCGGACCTGAATTTTTCCCCGTGGAGAAATTTTTCTTCTAGCTATTGTTTATTACTTGTGAGCATATAGGTATCATTATGAAAATTTGGAAGCTATTCGATCACAAACAAAGAAACTAAGAAGCTTTGAAAATTGGCCCACCTTCTTAGTTTTTAGCTTATGTCGAAACAATTCCAAATTTCATAGTTATGCCGAAAAAGTTTATAATCTTGCACAACATTATAACCCATAATTTTGATAAAAGAATGGATCTACTTCAAGTATTTCAGGAAAAAGTGACACTTACTCGGCAGTGCGGGGACCAGCGTCGATTCAGAATCAATTAAAATAAATTAGTCAATTAAGTTAAATCAGAAAAAAAATCGCTCGAAGTCTAAAAAGCGGGTCCTTATGGAACACTTGCTGTTTTTAGCGTGAATGCAAAATAATAAAAGAAAGCCGCAAGGTCTATGGAGTGCGGTGATGACCACAGTTCCTCTAACCTGCTTTAAGGATCTACCAAGGCGTCTACATGTATAAAATTCCCTCAAGAGTACCCAAGTACTTTCCTGCTCAGGCCAGCGCGTACCTGCATGTGGTGAAGAATAAATAGCAAAAGTCGAGGGATTTCGGGTGGCGGAATATTGCCGCTCCCGAATTTACCAATCTTATTTAGCACCTTCAGATTACCTACTCAAGGCACTGAAGCATCATCTGAGGGATACAACTTCGATTATTGACGTCATTTCTCAGACAAGATCGATTGCTTCTTTCACAGCACACTCCGCATCCTCTGAAGAAGAGGAGCGAGAAGCTGTCAGACTAGAAGACGAAATCCTAGGCACTAAAGGTAATTTTGTCGGATAGACATATCGGTTAATGAAAGAATGTTCAACCTCCAATCCTGTCCAAGGTTTCGTAGACCTTCACACCATACCGTTATAGTATTTTTACCCCCCGTGCTCATAAATAAGGAGGGAAGGAGCAACAGACGACAATACAGCTTAGTGAAGTGGGAATTCAACATTTTGAGGTTTTAATACCGCTAAATAACAGTTTTAGCATGGAATCAAGTAGATGTGATCAGTCATAACCATGGGAATACAAGAAGATTGGTGGTGTTCTTCTTGAAGAAAGGGTTGGGTTCAGAAATATCATAGTTCCGTTCACTTCAATATTCCTAGTTAAAGAAACATCAAGCAAATAATTGTGTGTACCATAATTCTTTTACTTGTTAATTAAGATATAGCAGTAGCTTCTAAGTGAAAAGAAAGGAGCACTTCGAAGGGCCCCGATTTAGAGTGAGAGTTGTGATATGCCCCCCCCCCTTAGACCCTTGCTCACAGTTGCAACATCAATCAATAAACAGATGAAGGGCAGTGTTAGTCATCGTGAAGATCGTTTCTTTTACCAAGCGAAATGCTCATTACATGGACAGTTCGAAGAACATATTCGTTGTGAAAATGGTTCATCACAGACACAAAAAAAACTCTTGAAACGTCTTCAAAATTCTGCCTTTTATTAAATCTATGATTGCTGATTCGATTCGTAATACTTTAATACATTTACTTACATTGTGATACTTTTTTTTTACTTGTCCCCGACGGTTTCGAAACTTTATTGACTGATGTCGTTCACAGAACACTGTTGTCAACTATTTATTTTCAAATGCTTCTAATCTCACCAACTATTATCATTTACAATAAAACGAGAAGTTAGGAAGATCTGGGCGGCAGAGAGAGTTCTCCTTTCGACGTCGTTCAGTCACTAAAGCCCTGCCACGTGGACTATGATATTTCACGCCACCTAACGAATTGTCCTCAATGAGTTGAGAATGAGTTAAGATTATCATTCGACAACAGAAAGAATTGTCGCGTGTGACACAAGTGAAGATTTCCAAATAGCAGATGTCTTCAATGGATAGCATGAAATTCTCGAGTTCCGCCGCTTCCTTTCATATGGCCGTTTTGCGCCAGATCGTTCACCTGTCCTCTGTGGGAGATCACAATCAATATGGACGGCTTGTCGTCATGCACAAGGCATAATAGCCTTAATGGTTGAGTGGTTTAATGAATGAGATGGCGTGTTCCTAGTCAACATTATTAAGATTAAATGACACGTCGCCCAATGGGAAACATACTTGAAAAATTGATCGATGCTCTGCTCTTGATAGGGCGGATGAATTAAACCTCAGGTCGGAACAACTGACAATTTTTTTAACATCACTCACAACCTAGTAGTGTAAATCCAAATTCATTAGAGTTTTTATTTCGCATTAGCGAATTTTTTGAGTTCTTTTAACATGTTAGCAAATGCCAAAGGTAGAATGCGAATTACACCACATGGAATTCACCAGGAATTTCACTAGGTGGATGAATATCGGCGTGGCCTGATAGTGTGGAAGAACTAAAGATTGCTGAAAATCACTATATGTAACAATTTGTTGAAATTCTGACCCAGTGGGAACAGTTCTCGCTCAGTGGTGCGAGTTTCATAAAAGCATCTATCGCTGGAGAAGCAAGATTGAGAAAGAAGATCAACAGTGATTGACTAACATGATAAGAAAAGGAGGAAAATGTAAGAGCAAAATGGTGTGAAGTTAAACTGGTACGCAATGGAAATAGTCATACAAAAGAGTGTAGTATCGGGAATAGCATTGAAGCTCAGAGGTTTTTACGCCTCCTCGCGAAGCTTGCTGTGACTGTGGTGACGGCGGTCAGGTCACGTCACTCTATATTTTCAGTGATGCAGTTTCCAGTAGCGCACTCACGAAAGTGCCGCCTAGCCTTCATTAAGAACCTGCTCACTCTGAGCGATTTGTTGTAATATTGAGGGGGCATTGCGGTCTTACAATGGTCATCCTTGTTGATGCCTTCGAAGAACTCAGTGAATTATTGCCATCTGTAGACAAGTTGCGATACATCTTCATATTGATTCCATTCAGGACAACAGAAGGCTTCGCGGACCTCGACGCTGAATATCAACTACCTCTTTGTCCCCAGAATATATGAGCAGAGCAGTTTTCCTCCCGGCCGATTCTATTTAGGTTTGCGGGAGTCTGAACGGTAGCTGCAGAATGATGGACATTCATCAGACCTATAGGGTGGACAATGCAAGGTTTTGTGAGGACATGCAACTCTGAAGGCCGTTCCTGCGTAGTTTCTTACAAAAAAATTTCATCAAAAAATGCACGGTAAAATGGAGGTTAAAGCCCTGCAGTGTCCTAGGGTTAGCCGTACTTTGAGCGATCATGACATATGGGATCGTATCCATTATTTTTGAGGGGGATAAAGTTGTATTCGGTGACGGTATTACTCGTATTTGGCAAAGTTTTGCCTCTTCGACTTCCCTCGACTATTTTTTTCTTGAAAGCGAAACGTAGGTCAGAGATAGGACTACCACCAGACTACCTAGGAAGGAAAGAAAGGCACAGAAGGGGAAGGAGTCAGGCTGACCTCAATGAAGTCGCATCACATCTCGCCCAATTTTCAGGGTTACTCTGGGAAATTCTATCCGAAACCAGTGCAAGGTTTGCTATTTCTCTGAATTAGTGGTAGCTTGTAAACCCAAGATAAGAAAAACTAAGTAGAAATCACAATTGAACAAAAAAACCGCAAAAACAAGTGATATCGTTTGCTATTTATCTAAATTAGTGTTGGCTTACGAAACCAGAACAAAAAAACTAAATATTAAAAATCACAACTAACCGAAAAGCAGCAAGAACAAGTAACATCGTTTGCTTTTTCTTCGCGTAGTCAGCAAAATCGCCGCACAAGCTCCACCGCGCTCTGTGAGGGATTCCTTAACTTCTGTACAAAACTGCAGAAGTTAGATCCAATTATTTATTAAGTTGTCCATAAATTAATGTCATTCTTGTGATCCGGTACTTCTAAGCAAATTTTTGTAACACATTCACTAGGGGGGGGGATCGTGTGGTTACGTGAGTTCGGAAACATTATTTCTCATGCTTTGTCATAATATGCAAAATGTTAGTATTGCCTGAATTTTTAGTACATTCTTTAGCTTAAAAATGTAGGCACCAAACCGGCAAATTTGCTAAATTATTTTTACAAATTCCAGCTTCACGTTCCCAATTGCTTCACCGTGGCAACCCCGATCATCAAGATGACAAAGGTGATTATGTGCTCTTTTACACTCTAATAAGGGAGGTGGAAAAAACACTCGTACTGCTGTGGCAATGCCACTTAATTTTTAACACGTTGACGACATCGCGTGTTTTGGCATTTTGCACCGCGTGGGACAGGAGCGATTTTGCGAGCGCGCCGTCCTCACCTTACTTCCGCTTATTTTTTGTTTAAAATGCACAAAAACTTGAATCTCACAATTATTTCGGCAAGGATGAAAGCACAAAGGTTAACTATAGCTAAACTGTATAAATGGCAGTAGATTTTTGTTTAGAAGAACGCATAATGACCACGAAGAAGCAAAAAACATCACTTTCGTTGCGAATGAAGTTAAAAGCATTTCCAAGCAAGTTCTTCCATCAAATACAAATATTTTGAGACTTACAAAGTCTTGTTAACTGTTTCTACAATCTACATATGAATGTTACGACTAGGAAAGAATTGAAATGAAAGTTTTGTGCGTTCAGAAAATCTTTGCTAAATCAAGGGATATTTGACCACTCTGGCTGCCATGTGGTTTATAGTTATGCTAATGTATTATCTATAGAATGAATGCAAAAAACTCGAGAAGAAGGAGCGCAAGCACAATAAAAATGAATGACATAGTTCTGACGCGCATGCGCGTCAGAATGTCCGATGCGGTGCAAAATTCTGACGCGCATGCGCGTCAGCCTGTCGTCAACGTGTTAATATCCCATGCATTGACATTTAAGCAGAGGGTCAGCGGTAAGTTACTCAATTCCACTTCAACGGGCTTTCCGTGCAGCTTAATATTTGGCTGAGGCATACACATGTGGGTATATGTATGGGTTCGGGAAACCACCAAATTACTTCATCTATAATCAATGTATTTCAGGCCTGAAGAAGGTGTTATACACCGAAATATCGCGGAAGATTTCAAAGGAATTCTTTTTGAATTTTTTTTTGCTGGTTTTTGGAATTTTGGAGTTTTTGAATATTTTGTGAACTTTTGGAATTCTTTTGGAATAAATTTTGGTGCCTCTTTGTGTTATATAACATTTAATCAAAAGTAGTAAAGGTCATGCTGAGTGTATCGTGGTCTGCTTAAAGCCTGATTGATTACAGCTGCTTAAAGTTTAGTGAAATAATTATGGCAGAAGAGTAAATCTAGAAGTTGGGCCAGGTCAGAAACTCAACTACTGACAAGGGAAGGATGGTAGGTCGAAGTGGCCGTTTGAAATGAAATGTATACCTCCTGATGCGTCTCCAGACGCTGATTCCAAATCTGCCTTCCAAATCTGCTAAACGACTCTCCGAACGGAGTTATGAAGCGTAATAGCTCAGTGGTGATGGTCCGGGGTGGCAGGTAAAAGCTCGTAGGATCGGTTCCTTTGCAAGTTGGTTGCTTTGCTTTTGTCTCTAGAAGTGTTGCGGACAAAAGCAAAGCAACAAACTTGCAAAGGAACCGATCCTACGAGCTTTTACCTGCCACCCCGGACCATCACCACTGAGCTATTACGCTTCATAACTCCGTTCGGAGAGCCGTTTAGCAGATTTGGAAGGCAGATTTGGAATCAGCGTCTGGAGACGCATCAGGTGGTATACATCTCATTTTATACGGCCACTTCGACCTACCATCCTTTCCTTGTAGCCCGACCGGAATACTTATCCTTACCGACAGCAGTGCGCGGCCACATGTCACACGACTGACGTTCCAAAACCTGAACAAATTGAGATATGAAGACCTGTCTCACTCAACATATCTGCCGAACCTCTTCCTAATAGATGGTCGCTCTTGATGAGCTCCAACAACTGCCTGAGAAATGCTTCAGTAGTCAAGCCGAGATGCAAACCTTCATCAACAATTTCGTCTGCTCCAGAACTCCAAACTTTCATGAAAAAGTAACAAATGTACCTGTCCCTCTTTTGCGAATATGGGTGCACTCCTGGTTTTATTTCGATTGATAACGTTTTCGCTAAGCTGAGATACGTCGTTTCAAGAATAAGAGTCAAAAAGTGACACGTATTTTGGACAACCAAATAAATCAGGCGAATAACATACCATGACGTTGGCGTGGTCGGCTAAACTGTAGCATAAACGGACGATCTTCAGCTGACAGGAAAGAGTCTCTGGCGCCGCGTCAGTGAGGTGGTAGAGACTCACTGCTCTTTATTTGTATTACATTGGAAAGCCGTGGCAGTTCTGGAAATATTTTGATCTGAAATTCCATCAGCTTTTTATGCAGAGAGGCTTGTGCAAGGCATTTTTGAGCGCTTCCTTAATTGGCTAGTACCGGTCGCCTCGTATACCCGCTTCTTATCAAGTTCTACTTTTTTCATACCTGAAAAAGAGCCCTCTTTTCTTCAGTTCTCCTGAAATCACTTCAGACGAGTGAGGGAAATTCCCTTAAATTGCTCTATTCCAAATTGTTGTGAAAATTTCTGGAAAACCAAAAAATCCAGAAATTCCTCGGACAAAAATCTCTGAACGCTGACTGAGTCTTCCTCTGAAACTCTACTAATCCCACCAAATACGATGGCTTTTATTAAGGCAAACTGCCGAGTTCGACCTCTCAGGTTAATCGTTTGTGCCGATTTTGAAAATTTTCACAACCCTTCCTTTTGAATGGCACCCGGCATGGGTACCCAACCTTTACTTCGAACATGAACCACGTGAGGAGCTCAATTTGATGGAAAATCTGGGATAGGATGAAGAATTAGAATAATAAGCATTAAAATTACTTGAAGAAGCGAAAAATAGTATGAAGAGAGAGTGAGAGAATTCAGACTTTGATTTTCTCTTTGTTGCTCTTGTTGGATTTCAGTTAATCGATTCATAGCCGTTTACGACAGAACAGGGTATGTTTCTGGATTATTAGTGATCGGTGGCAAGATAAGACTATTTTGAGAGATTAATGTCAAGATATTAGGTGTAGAGTGAAGTAAATATGGTCGGACATTCTACATAGACCGCAGAATCGATTGGAGATAGTCTACGTCATAAATTTTTATCATCTACCTTTTTTCATGGTAGTTTTAGCAATTTATCTGTTTCATTTGAATTCGCCGAATACGATCCTTTTGATCAATTCCTGGACTTTTCTCGAACATCGATTTTTGCCTGATAAATCTGCGTCTTCAATTTAGCTCTGTTCCTTGAAGGTGCCAGTTCCATGAGAGAACTCACTGTTAGGAGGCAGTAACAGTGTCCAACTTGAAGATATCCAAGGAAAGTTGCGCTAAAACAGCCTTTTGAAAGTCATAGATCTCTTTTTAGTCGGAAATGATAAGAAGATTGATGCGCTGTGGTCTATTTACGATGAGACCAGAATAGAACTAGTCGATGTTGAAGTTGTGACGTGTGTATTCCCGATAATCTATCGACTCAAAAGAAATGAAGTGATTAGTGTGATCGGAAGATGATCGGACTAGGGACCGAGTTAGCTGACTATTACTGAATTATAACAGCCCCTCTTAGCATGGCATTACGGCTGAGAGGGTAGCTTTGTGGACCATCAACGCAGTGTACACTACGAAGTGTACAAAGTTCAAGGCAGTCTTTCATCCCTTCGAGTCGCCTGATTCTTAGCACAATCGTTTTTAGAGGGAATGAGTGCTGGTCTCTCAATTGACTAGCCATCGCACAAGCTACAGCCAAGTACGAATTCAAATGTCACTACAATTTGAGTTAGGGTGGAATGCATGGCGCAATCCAAAAAGGTCTTGATCAACGAACAACAATCCATTTCTTCTGTGGTTTTTTTCTTCTCGAAAATTCGAACGTACACAATGAGCAGTAACAGACACTACTGTCCGCTGTAGCGACAGCAGAGTAAGGAGCGAGGGGGGGGGGAAGGAGAGAGGAAGGCTCATTATTCTTGTTCCCTTCCATTTTTTTGCCGACAACTCCACATTTTTGTTAGAAAAGCCCATTGTTTCTCTTCCGAATATAACCATTTTGACATAAAATGAGATCAGACTCTCTGAAATAAAATTCGGAATCATAAAAGAAGAGAGTTCTAAAGGGGCAATCTCTGAACGTTGAGTAGACAAGACTAGAAAATTTCCTGACATTTGGTCTCCACAACCGTGGGTATTTTCACGGCATTCGAGATGAGAGAACGCTCCAATCGATACTTTCATTCTGTTATTATTGTTCCTCTATTCGTTCCAAATTTCAACGAGCAAGTGAGACAAAGTCATCATTTTCAGTTGGTTGTCAGACTTTCTCTGAAAAAAAAAAACGGAGCGCTCAAGTCTCTTTTTTTTCGTCCCTATTTATACGAATTTACTGCAGCGAGAGTGAAATGGACAGTTTCTCTTTTCCTGAAAAAAAAAAGCTTATCACAGTAAAGGAGGTGATTTTTCGTCAGGAATGTTGCTTCTGAGGCCTGATAGTTGTAACATATTTAGTAATCGGGAGACAGTGAGACCCGCTCACACATCCACTCCACCTTTTCGAGACCGCATAGATGAAAGTGACTTCGTGTGAGCAGAGAAATTCTGAACGTCATCTGAGCCCGTAAGTCGTTGTAGAGGGCATGCACAAGGTTAAATGCTTCTTCACATTGAAAGTAATGTCGAACGCATGATGTACTCCAAATGGATGAATCAGTGCCGATGGCTTATCATTGCCGCATTGACAGGTCTTGTCAAAAGGATTCCTCAGCTCAAGAAAAAGCCTTGTTGGGCAATCAATAGACTTGAAGCGAAGCTCTATTCGATGGGCTGGACATGGATATGTATTAAATGTTGAAGAATAGCGAAGAATTGCCTTGTTATGACTTGATCATAGCCAAAAATCACTTCCCGCGCTTTCTAACCCAGATTTTCTTATAGACTGAATGCATAAGCTGTTTGCCGTTGAGTATTGTTCGTAATTGAAAGCTTGTGTTGTCACCACTGGGATCCTAGCCAGGTTTCCAACACTGAACGCTTATTCCTGAACACCGCTATTTGTTCGCGCTGAGTTTGCACAGAAATTCAGGTGATGGAGTGAATGACCCTAGGAATTGCTTCACGCTAAGTTCACGCCATCAACCCAAAATCAGCTCAGATATCCTTGAAACTATTTCTGAAGTCAATGAATGATAATGTTGCAGATTGCAAGGAGATTTACTTTACATCTTATACTTTGGTTAGAAGTTTTCACTTACCAGGAAGGTCTTTCAGGGCGTGCCAAGCTTTTTGAAAACGGTCTTTTGCATGATATAGGGGCACATGCGGGAACCACAGAACCATGGTTAATTTCCTGAACGGCCCTCTGAATACCAGAAAAGGGGTCCCTAGTCACACCTTTTTCACCAGTTTTTCAATCAAAGTCTATTTGTAAGGGTTACTGACGGTCCTAATCATGAATATGGTACTAATTATTCATGCTAACTCCATTTTGCGCGAATTTTGGAAACGTCAACTCGAAATGCAAAAATTTGTCACCACGAGGAATCGAACTAGGGACCCCTTTTCTGGTATTCAGAGGGCCGTTCAGGAAAAATTAACCATGGTTCTGTGGTTCCCGCATGTGCCCCTATATCATGCAAAAGACCGTTTTCAAAAAGCTTGGCACGCCCTGAAAGACCTTCCTGGTTAGCTTTTTCTTATCTACTAGCTGATCAGACTGTTAAGTTTACATTTTTAAGACGTTCGAATGGCTTATCAGTTTCATCTTCAGGCTATGCTTACATATCCCCCGCTTGCCGACGTCTTCGCCTGTATAAAAGCCCCTCGCCCAGACGACCGCAGCTCAGTTCAAAATGCTCCAGAAGTTCGTGCTTCCACTCGTCCAATCCCACCAAGATCGGATCGCGCCATACCCTCGACTCCCGTTCAAGATCAGGAGACCTCAGAAGGGACGATTGGTCGGTCAAGAGTGGAGAGTTGAAGTCCGAACCCTAAGGGGTGAGCAAGAGAGGACGTCTTGTAGCCGTGCAATAATAAAATATTCATTTGTTTCAGCA
>MU868523.1:112664-127590 GCA_036418205.1 Ostertagia ostertagi
TCACTATCAGGTGACCGTGGGATCAGCTTTTAATCCGAAATACGAATCATTTACCTAACGGACGGCCAGTGTATTTGTTGCGTGCGCCATGGTGGCGCACGCCGCCACCAGGGTAGGGTTTATGTAGGCTTATGCGAACAGCAGGGTTAAGACGGGGCTAAAGTAGGTGTCCTTGTCTCATCATCCAAAAGAAGAGATTTCCGTTGACGACAACTTCGTAACCCGCCTTTCCGCTTTGGAAGTAAATGTAATGTAAAATTTATTGTAGGTTTGTCAAAATCCACTCGTCCAGGTCCTGGGAAGATATGTTATTCCACATTGCTGAGAGTATATACGGGTATATTAAGATTGTTAGAAACGTAACAAAAACAAAAGAAATAATCGTGCGCCACCATGTGGCGCACGCCGTCCGTTTATGGGTTAGTCGCTAACTTAATGGCAGCTCACATTTCAGACTTTCGTGCAAGGTCAACTATGAGAGGCGCGGTAGTTGGTGTCAGTTTGAACATCGGAGGGATCTAGTCGGTAATCGCTCTGGTTCAGCGGTCATCAAAATGCGCTTGACGTGTCCGCCCACCTGTTCTTCGTATGCGATCACAGAATCCCTATTTATTTGTTTGTTTATTTTTCACAACACGTGCGCACAACAATATTGTTTTAGTCGATATAAATAATTATATGAACAGTGTGAGTAAATAGGCATTACAGAGTATGAAGCATTACAGCTGCTTCAGGAGGAGGCTTTTCGGCTGTTCGAGAATATTCGATACTATTTATTCATAACAAGGCATGCTTTGTTCGAAGTAAAATGTTATTGTTGGAAAATGATGTACACCTTTAGAATTTGCGGTGAAACCCCCCGAGAACTGGAGTTTGACCGAATTTTATTACATAACAGTTTGGAGCGTTTCACGCGGAAAATAGGGGACGAAAAGGGTGGGGAAAAAGACTCTTGTCCCACACAATTGAGACTGAATTAATTACTTGTTGCTGAACTTAGACCGGTTGTTTACAAATGGAACTTAAAGAGCACGCAGGAGTCTGTTGATTAACTTCGTATAGCATACACAGTGTAGAGATTTTAGAATATTTAATTACGAAAAACTAAATTCTACAAATACAGGGTGAGGGTATCGAAAGCATCTAAAAATTTCCAAGCTTTTTTTGCCGTGAAGAGCATTGACTGCAGACCACACACCACGAGAGATGACGGGCAATTTTTTTAATCTTTTGCCATTTCTATCACTGATCGGTACATTTGGATTATTCCGGTTTCCTGTCAGTTCACTGACAATCCGATATAAAGTCTTTGAGTCTCCATGGTCAAAGGTGTATTGCGCTTCTGTCAGTGACGACAGGATTTACCAATCGGTTGAATTCAGCGCACTTTCTAGTCGCCTCCTCCAGCTCCTTATAAGTTTTGGCCCGTTCTTTTTGGAGTTTTGCGCACTTTCTTTCATCAATTTTTTGCCACGTCTCTTTAATCCAATTGTTTCCCACGGAAGAATTTCGGGGTCAAGCACGATTCAAACCCCGAACTTTTTCTAAGATGCTTGCCCATCAACAGTCTTTTTGAGAGGGCCGTTGTCCGACCACTCACTCCTTTGATGATTTCTTCAGTACCCATTCTAAATCTTACCGAATCCTTATTGCTCCCCAATTCTAACGCTATCGTCTACTCCGAGATTGAAACCTGCTCCATCAGGTAATGGGGTAATAACTGTTTAAAAAAACCTTCATCCAAAAAATCACAAGCATATGTAGTTCCACTCAGATCGTTGAATCTAGTTGGTCGGACAAACAGCTGACTCTGCTTAGAGCATTACTGATTTCTCAATGTAAATTTGATTCCAAAAACAATTTGAATATCTTCTTCTATAATCTTATGGGATGGAAGCCAAATTCCAGCGTCAAGTTTCACCTAGCGTCTGGAGTTGAGATATTTGAAGCCAGGATGTGAAATCAAACCATAATCGGATCCTACCACCAACCAAACGACATTTTCCATTCCCACGAGGTCGCTAAACTGGCGCCGTTCTCATCAGTGAGACCGACGTCATAGTCGGCGACGGACCAAGCGATGGAGCGATCGCGATCGCTCCATCGCTTGTCCGTCGCTTGCCAATCGCTCTCGGTCGAGCGATTGGCAAGCGATTGCGCAATCGCGTGCAAAGTGCACAAGCGACGGGCCCCGCCCCCAGTCAATGCAGTCGGCTGCGGTATCGATCGAGCAGAGCCATTGCCCGTCGCTTGTGCATTGCGCAATCGCTTGCCAATCGCTCGACCGAGAGCGATTGGCAAGCGACGGACAAGCCATCGCTTGGTCCGTCGCCGACTATGACGTCGGTCTGAGAATAAAAACGCTGACAAGCATCGGTCCTTTTCCTGAATACAGATACCACTGCAATTTTGAATCTGAAGTCGTCTTTCTTGACTTTTCAAAAAGTTTAATTATTGATGACCTCATTGAAAATGTCCTATGAAGTGGTATAGTGTTCTTACGAGCCATAAAAAAGCTTTCCGATGCAACTTCGGAAACTGAATTACGCTCTATTGACCCAAACTGGATGCTGACAATGTCTACACGGGCGGGATGCAAAGAATCTGCCATGGCAACCTGATGCAAGGTTCGAGATTAGCGCGTTGATCGCAGGATTTTGGACCGCTCGACTTTGTCCGAAATGCAGATCGGCAGGGCCTTGCATAGTCAGAGCTACTGCTTCAGGAACATTCCACCATATACATTCCATTTAAAGGCAGTGATAACGATAAAGAAGCGCATCGGGAAAGCATGTGCGCCACATGAGGCAGTTACTTTGGCTGCCAAGAAGCGAGGTGCGACGCTTTCACGACGGAAGGTGCGCTGGTTGCTGAGCAGGACTTCGAAAGCGCTCCGCCCCAAAAGCGATCCGCCCACTAGTTTAGTTGGTGATTTGGACGAGCTGCGTTGCCAGCAGCGGCACAACTGGAGCAACTCGATTGGAGCGTGGTTTGGCATGGCGTCAGCAAACGCGTTAACTGGAACTGCTGTACAGAACGCGTTCATATCCGACTTCTGACTGTGTTATCCTGTGTCAGAGGTTGAAAAGCCACAGCCGAAAAGAGACGCCCGTTTTGCGTATTCTTAACGGATTTCACTACTTTATATGGCCATTAGCGTACCACTGAGCACCACCTCGTCTTTCTGAACCCTCTAACGAATTATCGTAATCGCTGTCTTCAAGGAATTGTGTAACTGTTCAGGTAAAAGCAAATTCATAGACCTCGTTGAGCTCGATGGCGATGTCTGATAACCTCGTATCCTGGAAACAATGAGGTCACTGTACAGGGACTTGCTTCTGCTGGATATTTCAGGTTGCTGAAGACTTCCGAAAAATTACTGCGCGACATCAGTGCACTGGTCATTGTTTGTGGATCAGTTGAGGAATCTAGCGCTTCCAGCAGATCGGAAAACAGCTAGATTCTGTGAAAAAAATCTGAATCGTAGAAAAGCAGCACCGCTCGGACCAACATGTCTTGCTTAGAAGTAATTGTGCTAGAGTTCAGTCTACCGGAACACCATTTTGCCCTAACTCAACTTCCACTTGGATATTTATGCCTGTTGTCGCGAATCGCGAGGATCGCTCCAAGGGAATCCCCGGGTGCGCCGGTGCTGCGGGCGAGTTGCCGTCATGACCCCTATCTACTGTCTTCGTGATCGCGCGGCAACGTGCGGTGCTGTTATCGACAGCAACATCACGATCCCTCCCGGGTGCCATTCTCGTCTCTTCAATGGGCCAATCCACTCGTCTTCTTCTCAACATTCGCACTGCAGCCCCGCAGGGCTTTGGGCCCTTAGAACTAACCTGGACGTTATATACTGGAACTCTATCTGGAGTCTAAATTCTTCCTCTGTACAGTTGGTCTACTGACGGGTCCGAGGTAGAGACCCGACGTGAGTTCTCTTCGTTACTAACCTATAAGTGTACACTTAGCTGACGTTAGGTGAACAACGAGTAGTCCATAAAGATACGTTTATGTGTGTTGTTAGTTGTAGGAAGGTGTAGTCCTAGTTTGCAAGGTATTTAACAGTTTATTGATTTCCAATTGTGTCAGAAGGATGGTGGTGGAACAGGTGTTGCCATGTGCTAAGGGTCATAGTTCACGTATCGATCAGGGCTGGATGCCCAAGTAAAGTAGAGGTTGATGGAAGCACTTAGCCTCAAGGGTTTTGGGAGTTGTGTCCCCAAAGGGGTTCGCGCTTAGGAAGCTCACGCGTTCTCTTCAGGTTACGTGGGTTTCCACCCTGCGGTCACCGATTCGCAACAGCTATTATCTAATCACTCATAGCTTATCAGCTCTAAAACGACTAACGTGATTAGCCGCTTAGCCGAACTCGGTACCGAATCGCAAGTTTAAGCTTTAGTATATATTACAACTTGTTTTCCATACTGAAGTTTGTTACAGGAATGCTGAGTTATGCCAGTTAAGTGAATATAACAGATCAAAATAACAAATAACCTTATGATGGTGTAAGTCTAGTTCGGGGGGGGGGCACTTCTTGGTATCTTATCCTCAGTCCTTGGGAGTGCTCCTTTGGTCTCTGAGGATAAAATAGTATGTCAACGACCCATTTGAAGTCAGTTTTTGATAAGAACCTGTGAATGTCTTGAATTACACACTTTCTGCCCACATCCTAACCTGCACCACGTAATCCAACTGGAGCTCCTCCACCCTTAGACGGAAGCATATCTGCCCACTCCCCTGATTCAGGACCGTTTCCCTAGAACATTGCAGGCTGCATCGTTGGTAGCACCTCGGGAGTACTGTTACAGCACACCGGTACTTATCAACAGTACACTTCGAATGATCGATCATGTCACGAGCGCTTTCATTCTTATCTTAAGTATTGATGAACGCAATGAAGTGCCCCTCCTAACTAGATTTTCACCCTCATGTTTATATAAACAACAGAAAAAATAGAACGAATCAAATACAAGTCAAAAACCATGATAAAATTTATGATTATCCTTTCACATCCTTCATGATCACATGGCTTTCCAGCGCTGCTCCATCCATAGGCCATACTTCCCGTACCCGATTTCTATTCAAATTTTCGAGTAGTTGGAGTTAGTAATTCTTGCAAGTGTTTCAGTTTAAAGGCGAACTCCAAGTCTACATGACCTACTGAAAAATTCTTCCATGTAGAGCAGATGGACGTTGTGCCTGCCTTGTTGATCAGAGGTAAGTTCTGGGGCCGTATGCTATGCTCCCCGAAGGGGTTAGGGGACGAACAATTCCTTTAAATTTTCTCTGTCTTACTGACTGGGATCACCCTGATTAAAGCGCTCTCAACTCTACTGTGCGGCTGCTTTCCCGTACCGTCGCTCTGTCATTCCTCAACTTCACACAATGCTTGGAGGACCAAAAAACGACTCTATTCGAGCGTATTTGTTGGACTTCTTATGTTTTTCCTTTTCAGAGGGAAGGAGGATGCGCCTCCGAGCAGTCACACTTCTAGTTACGAACTCGGTTACCCGCGATCTTCAGTCGTGGAATGTCTTTACAAAAGGAGTAAGAAATCAAGCATTTCTTGTCACTTTTCTCCGGCCTTTAGCACCTCACCTGTACCAAAATTTCTCAGTAATAGTTCCAATTGATTTCTTGGCTCTGCCAAACAAGGAAGAACATTGCTTGGGCACTTTCAGTAATTAATTGCGCCTGTAATTTTATACATGTCAATCACTAGTAAACGGATTTGTGATTCGCTATGCATCTATTTTCGCTTCAGGTCTGCGTGATCGACGTAATGTCGTCGCTATAAACCTTCTCATTGCGTTGTAATACAGCATTTTGTTAATGACGGGACCGCTGCCGACTAATCGACGTCGCCAGGATGATGGACTGGATGATCCGAACTAAGACCAAACAAGTCTCGAACATGCATGATTGCTTGTTTTCTAGCTATATCGACTCCTTTCTGTTCTATGTTCGAATTCTCTCAAATCAAGACCTAAGGGTGCGCTTTTTTTAATTCCCTGCTTGGATTCAGTTTTGTTTGACCTTTTTATGAGGAGGAACTCTAACAAGGATGGCTCTCAGGTCGATGTGGCCATTCAAGAAGAGATGTATACCGCTAGATGTGCCTTTGAACGCTGATCTCAAATCTACCTTCCAAATCTGCTAAACGATTCTCTGAACGGAGTTATGAAGCAAAACAGCGCAACGGCAGTGGTCGGGATTTGCAGTCAAAACGTCGTAGGATCGGCCCCTGATCGCGTTTACTGTCTTGCGTTCTTCAGGAATTAGGAAAAATAGGCTATTTTAAGCCTTTTAGCTCAAAACAGTAGACGCTATCAGGGGCTGATCCTACGACGTTTTGAATGCAAATCCGACCACTGCCGTTGCGCTGTCAGATTTGGAACGTAGATTTGAGATCAGCGTACAAAGACATATCTAGCGGTATACGTCACTCTTGAATGGCCATGGCGACCTGAGAGCCTTTCCTTGTAAACAGGAGTTTGAAACTGCTTCTAATGTCGAAACTTATTCGGGCTTTTGTCTTCATCTCATCAATAGTTATCATCTGTGAATTGCGCCCTTCTTAGTTCTTCACTACATTTGGCTACGATAATTTTGATAATTTTTCACTTGTTTTCGGTTCTTGTTTATCGCGATTGCTATCAATAATGTTGTTGTTTTTCCTTGAATGCACTATTTCAGTGCATATTTTTATGTACTCATAGAGACGATTGTTCCTAAATGCATGTAGTGTTTGTAAACAAACAAATTTCCTGCAGATTTGTTACTGTTTGTTCTCTGAGCTTCTTCGTCTTCATAAGTCTAAAGAGAGTTAAGTGACTTACAAATCTATTTGCACTACATGATCTAAAATAGAAAAAAAGCATGATTGGTGGTCCTTGCTAAGGGGTGGAGTTTGTGAGGTGGGTGGGGTCCATGAGGCGAAAAGAATTTTCGGATAATCGTAGCTCGATATCAGGGGTTCCAGTGTCGTGAAAATGGGCCAGCTCATTTCGTTTGACAAATATGAGCTAATTCCAATAGGAAATAAAACACACATCTCAATCGTGAGCGGACCTGCATAAAATTCCTAAAAGGAGTAATTACTATTGAAAGGCTCAAATTTGTATCTATTATTGGCAGGTGTTATCTTGTGCCATAGTTAAGCTAAATATTCATTTTTTGCTGAAAAAAATCTCTATAGATCCCTCTCAATAACCTTTACCGCCACCGCCTCGGTAGTAGACAAGCGGAGAAACTTCGCTGACCAGCTGACCGTCAAATGAAAAGGGCAGTTGAGCGCCGAGGACGAAAGGGACGTGGGTGAGAGAATGAACGGCGATGAGACGGCCGCGACAACACACGCAAACATTCGTCATCGACCACAGGACGATGTCGAGTGGCCCCGGTGGTCGGTCCTGATAGGCGCCGGAGTAAACCGGTTTCCAGTTAGGGTCACGGTATTGGGGAAGTGATAAGGGACCGATAAGAGCTGACAGCCTCGAATTGATGTCATCTGCGACTGATAAGGTTATCAGCCCTGTGATCGGTTTATAGTGGGCCTATTGGGGTCAGATTACAGTTCATCCGGAAACATCCGTACTGATCCTCCACCAGGTGTATGTATTGATTTATTGATCGTTGATGTGTTGCTAATCATTTAATCTAGTGAGCGTGTTTGAAACCCTTCCAAGAGCCTCTTTCCGCTGAGTGTAGGACCAGCTTCAAGTAAAGTTGTTTCATTACTATTGAGAGGCGATTAGTCCTTCTGAAGGTCATGAACACGCTCTTCGTAAATTTTGGTAAAAATTTAAGGAAAAATGGATTTATCGATCTAGGGGACCAGATCGATTGTCGGACAGAACTTACCGAACAAAACTACCTTCAGGCCACTTCTTTATAAGTTTTCACTATCAGTGGGTAATTGATAGTAATTGATTATGGCTTTTCCACTAACCCTGTCGAGACGTTCTTACTGCTAAGATATCGATTTCCCTCGCTTCGTCGTGGATGTTTCTGACGTTGACAAGGCCAGCTGATGTTCTAATGACTCTAAATGATTATTTTGATCCTGGAATTGAATTTCATTTGAGCTAATCAATAATTTACTAGCAAGTGATAAAACTTATGAACAATATTTCACAATATCACTCAGTATAATTACTAATCTCAAGTTGATAATTTGGGTCTAATTAGTCACGTTTGCACGGCTCCGCCCCTACCCTAACTACCGCTTGAATTTCTATTACTCCCAGTTCGCCAGTAAGTGGTTATACCGTAGTCCTACCAGCAAAATAATTGGGTAACTTGGGTAATCGATAATTAAGTAACGCGTCTTTGGGTCGCTGGGAAGGGAGGAGGGTCCTGAGCAATGCTGAAAAAAGAGATGTGCACGCTTATCGATTGAAATTGATACCATATCCAAGGTCTTTGAACTGTCCTCATGTTGTGGTGTAATTGCGAACTTGACATCGCAATATACAGCTAATATCCGAGGGCTGGGGCAGGCTCGTTTACAGACGTGAGTGCGGACTACATAAACTTGATAGTTGTCGCACTGATCAGCTGATTCTTGAAAATGCTGCAGAAAACATGAATAAACGAGGAAATCAACTGAATACAGAGGAACCGGTCGATAAGAGGAACAGCTGTCAAGTTTTTTGGTCCGCAATCAACGTCTGTGGGCATGCCTACCCCAACTCTGGTCTACGGACTGTATTTTATTCCAGATCGTTTCCTTATAACCATGGCCACAATTCTGAACTTTGGGTATTATCGAAACCGGTACAGTTGCACCTCATATGTCCTTTGGGGGTTGCAGACGCAACACTCAACATTACGGCTTTATTGAGGAGTGTTGCGCTGACATCCCGTGTGTATATGTGAGTGCGTTATTTGCTCGATGAGTATGCACGAGCTGACGCGCCAATTAAATGTCCAGCCGTTCGTCCGTCACCCGTCGGTGCACGCGCATAAATTGACCTTTGCGCTTTGTCGTCGTCAATTCTTAACGAGGCGGGTTACGGTATGTGGGCGAATTACGGTAACGAGTAAATATTAGACCGAACCGGTCGCGGCGGAGGTGGTGACGCCCAACGCGGGCGCACAATCGACCAGCGGCCACCACAACCATAACAGCATCAGGGCGATTAGCGTATGCAAGCGTACTTAGCCGGATATATATGCGAGTGAGCGGTGAACAAATTTAGCCACCAATCCATCACAAGTCGTCCAAAACGCGGCAATCCGATGATCCATGGGAGCCAAGCGAAAACTTGTCAATCGGGCTCAAGGATACTGTAAGGTGGTTGTTAGGCTAATCTTGTGCGTTTGACGCAGGCGGTTCGTACCTCGTCAACGGGGCCTCTTTGTCACGTCGTCTGAAGTGGTGCGAGACGGCACGGCGAGATAAAAGGCCGAGCTGACAGACACGGACGGCCAAGGGCTATGGGGAGAGCGCGTTTGGGACAGAGGGTTGGCACGAGAGACAGCCGAAGTCGGCGAGAGACCAAGAGCGCGTCCAATCACCTCATGGCCGCCGATGCCGCTATTTTCACGAAGCGAGGGACCGGCAAAATGTCGACCCCTCACCTCAGGCGCTAATAAAGGGCCCTTTTGACGGTTGAACAAGGAAATTGGTCTTAGAAAAAAATACGTTTGTGAGTGCGCCATCCATTATTCCAAGGTTGGTGGTTGTAGAATCGATTTGAAGCTTGGAAATCAAAGCGAAAGCTGTTAGGCATCAAGAAGTGGCAAGTAATTCAAGCAACGGCCTGAGAGCTTGAGAGCAACAGCTAGAGCGAACTGCGATTACTTCTACCCAGCTAACACATTCTAGGGGAAGAATGCAACTGGGTGTGCGCCAAGTGACTTGCCGCAAGCATGCTGCAGTGTGGATGGACGAGCTGCATTTGAAGAAGGAACGCTCTCTTTTCCTAACGAAACTCAGCTTGTCTTTTCAACGTTTACTTGCTTACCATCACTAACGCGTACAACGTAATGAACCGGTGGGCGGTAAGCTGATGTGGTTATCGAGCAGGGAAGCCGAAATCTCCGGCGGATCTCACAATCTCAGAATTGTTTTCAGCCTGGAATTTGTGTTTCTAGGCACAGTTCGCAGCGCTGATTTCGTCACTAGGATGCTTACGTTGAGGAAAAATAATCTGCAGTATCTACAATGAAAAACAACACTTCACAAGATTAAAGCAAATCGGAACCTGGAACTATCCACAATAGTTTTCAGCTCGGAGGCTCATAGCTGAAAATGCTTATAGCGTCGCAGTTGCGAGTACTTTCAAGTTGCCGTGAATTCGCCATTGGAAGGGTGCGAAGGGTATTGAGTCTTGGTAGTGCAATGGGTAAGCAGTACAATGCCCGTATAGCTCAAGTATAAGTTTGAGTGACGTCGTAAGCCTATCATTTTGCCTCTCACCATGCATCCTTGGAGCGTTCGGGCCCTGACGGTATTCATCATCACAGGGGATTCCAACGAGCCACACACTCTTTAAAGTCGACCGGCGAAAACGGCAACACTGAAAAGGTGCCCAGGAGTTTGAACTTACATTACGGACTGCGGCAAAACACACCAGTTCCCGAGAAAAATTACCTATGCTGATGATGACTTCTCTTATACGGTCCGAATGGTGAAGGTCGTGGTCCAATGTTCATTCAGTTCAGGGTAAACCATTAGTTGGGGTGCGTCTTGGCTTGGCATGGAGGTAAAGCAGTTCTGGGAAAGCCGGAAGTTTTTTATTCTACAAGATTAGAAAAAAATTTAAATATTCGCCATTACGAGTTATTCGAATAAGCCCTTCTCGGTGATCTCTCAAGATCCTGCGACGCGCATTTCCGTGTGACGTGTTGTGACCCGGTTGAGCGAGAGCCGCAAATTCTGGTGATGCTCTGTGGATGACTTATGTTGGTTGGAGGGAATTGTGGGAGAGCCATGATCGTATAATGTATGCTATCCGTTGTTCTAGGGGCGGAAGTGGTGTAGTGGCAAGTGGCACGCTTACCACGCGAGCGGTCTGGGGATCAAATCCTGGGTCGTGAGTCGCCCGGGCCAACCAAGCCTTCCATCCCCCCGGGGTCGGTTAATTGGTACCAGACTTGTCTGGGAGGATAAAAACACTGACTTGTACATCGGCTGGCCCCCGCAAGTCATTGTATAGGCCACATCGCATTCAAAAGCCACTGCGAATGCGACAAATGGGAGTAGGATGCGTGCCGCATCCCAGAAAGGGAATTGATCAACCGGCAAACTGCTTATCCTTTACCCTTTATCGCTTCCGGATTCTGAAATTTTTTTAGAGAAACCCCGGAGCATTGACGATTTAGCGAGGAAGGTACTACGGAAGGTGGAAATTTTGAGGTACGTACCTCCGCCAGCTTCGTTGCCCAACTTGCGCGATTAGGGCGCTAATCCATTACGAATCTGCGACCATCCACCTTCGTTGGAACGCTTCCCTCTTACCGCTATCGATATAGAGATCAGGCTCTCGTCGCAATAAACATGCTCTTGCTTGTGTTTTCGCTCTTCTGTGCTCGCCGAGTCCGGTACCCATCCATCGCAAGTTTCAATAAAGGGATAAAGCATTTGCCGTTGATCAATCCCTTTTTGGGATGCGGCACGCATTCTACTTCCATTTGTACATTCGTAGTGGCGTTTGAATGCGATGTGGCCTATACAATGACTTGCGGGGGCCAGCCGATGTACAAGTCAGTGTTTTTATCCTCCCAGACAAGTCTGGTACCAATTAACCGACCCCGGAGGGATGGAAGGCTTGGTTGGCCCGGGCGACTCACGACCCAGGATTTGATCCCGGACCGCTCGCGTGGTAAGCGTGCCACTAGCCACTAGCACACTCCGCCCTTTACAGGCATGTCTGTCACATCCAAATTACAAGTAGATTGAGGGACCTCAATTTCAGGAGTTTACTTATGATGTCCATTGTTGCCTGCTTCCATTTTTCGCTTAATGTCGTAGGCTGCAGCCAATCACTAGCGAAGCGCCCATGTACACAAGGTTTATTCGGGGCTTGCTTTTGAACATGCGGATATGATCCTGGTAGGAGTACGTGCCGATATACGCAGGCAAAAGCGTCAGTTGAAATCAAACCATCAACCTAAACTTAATTTATAAGGGTTTAGCCTAACCATATTAGGGGATTGGACAGAGAAACAGTTGCTTGGATTCCATCTCTCATTTCATCATTGTGAGCAGTCCGTCTGAAAAGCGTTCCTTTTAATTACTGAACCTTGCCAGCCTCGGCTTCATTGATTTTGCTCTACTTCAGACAAAGTTCATAGAAGTATCCTCAGAGCTATCCTTCTCTGAAAAATGGGCTACTGTTGCTTATATGACATGTTTCGCGCTAACAAAATGCGTTTTTCCAGGAGAACCGTTATTGAAGCCATTACAAGGGCAGCCTGTCAAAGGTGTAGGGTGGGGTTCGGGTTTTTTGTGCAAAGCGTACATGAGGCTACAGCAAATGAGGCATTGACAGTAATTATATTTATAAGCTGTGGTTGCGAAAATTGCGGTGTTCCAAAGAGAACTGTTCTTTGTCAGTGGATCGAGGTTACGAGCAAAAAGTTGGGCTGGTGTTTTCTCCCCGATATTTCTATGAGAACCACTTCTGATTTTCTTCCTCTTTGCGAGTAGTTGCCAAGAATGCTATGATACCCAAACGGAGAATTGGAGTTTCCCATGCTGCACTTAATCTTTACCAAATGTATTCCAAGGAAACTGGTCCAGCTAAACGTTCATTAAAAAGGATCAATAGGCTAACGACTAACATTTTTCAAATAAACTTCGACTTGAGAACTTTTACCACTTTTTTTATTGCACATGGCGCCTTGTGCTATAAAGCAAACGTCTTTCCGTCGTAATCAAAGCAGAACCATCATTTTTACGGACATCATAGTCATTGGACAGGGCTTCAATAGGGTCATGATGATTCATTGCCAGACTCATGAACCGGTTATGAGAAAGCGCGACAGGTTCGCAGTAGGACAGAATTCCTGTAAGGTGCCCTAATTTACGTCCGCAGAGTACAAATGAGGTCAAACCTGGGTTCTTGTCGGGGTTCAATTGCATATTTGCCATACCGCATATCTGAACCGAATATTATCGCGTAAACATTGTTTTCTAATGTTTTGCAAGTGACCTTCTAAATACCATAAAGAGCAACGTCTGTACTTTGTTCAATCGTGACGCATTCAATCCTTCGCAACAGTTGAATCGCCATAACTCTTGAAGAAGCCGCTTACGCGATTCGTGTAAATTATTATACCATTCGGATTAGCTCTGCCTCCTAAAATTAAATTTGCGCGCGGACGAAATTTGAGTTCCTGCACTGGTGTTCACCTCTTTTTTAAAGGCATTCATTAAATTACTTGTGCTGCTATTATAACCAGAGGGGAGCACATGACATAGAAGCCTTCAGGAAGTGCCTGACCGGGAAAGGCATTCAACCTCCCATGGAACTTTGAGTTGGGGCCCAGATATTCTATAGAGCTTCAAACGCTGATTACAAACGTGGAAACTATAAGGTTGGTCCATAAGTCTTGCAACAAACTGGCTGAATTTTGAATTTAATATTTTATTATCTTTTTGTTCCATTCATCCAGCATGCTACACACCATCAATATCTACAACCTATTGCCAACGCACTAGTAGCTGTTCGATGCCTCCTTGTAGAACTCTACTGAATTCTGATCGAAGAAAGATCAGATGTCGATTTTGACATCATCATAGGTTAGGATGAGATTTCTTCTCTAGGAGGTGGTCTTGGAGAGGGGAGCAGGTGGGCACGAGGTCAGGGCTATAAGGTGGATACGGAAGAAGTCTCCGCCCGGGAGTACAAAAATTTTCCTGGATATTCTTAGTAAGAGGTGGTTCGACGGTGTTTGTCTTGCTTTTCTTTCGTATTGAAAAGCGTTGCAATCGAGCTGTGGACGGTTGACTTCCGCGTTGACTGCGACATCTACACGTAGGGGTTTCCAGAGCTCAACTCCTCTCGTGTTCCACCAAAAATCCGAGAAGGCCCTACTTGGACGAGGTTGAACTTAGCAGTAAGAACTCCCGAAGCGTTTGAGCTGGACTACGCCGCTTGTTTATTTGTTAGCACACTGTACCCACTCCTCATCTTCGGCAAATGTGATGGATGGTCAATCGAAGAATCCATAGTAAGTCGACTTGAACATGACGATGTCAGATCGTGTTTGGAGCTGAATCGGGCTCAAGGCATCCAAACTCTATATTTTCGGATCTTCACAAGTCTTTGGAGATGCCACAGTGCTGTCTCCTTGTCGCATCGGAATCGCTCTAGCAAATGATCGATACTCTATCCAGATCCCTTTTCAACAGCGTCAGGTAGAGCATCGTGATTGCCAGTCACAGGGTGGTTGGAGTGTGGATCATCTTCAAATAAAAAAGTCAACGCTGAGCAGAGTGAAGCGCCGGTGCACCGTGAATTGAGAGAGCGTGCCCTCGCCCATCTTCTGGCTAATCCTTGGTGTAGCATGACTTGCGGAACATTCCAAGCAGTACTCGTAAAAATTAAGGGCACGAAGAGCTTTCGCGAAATCGGTGTAATATCCATAACAAGTAGCGAGACAACGAGCTGACCGCTTGGCTTAAAGGACGAATTCACGCTGAAAAGGCAACCCATTTCAAATTAACCTAGGGATGGTGAGTGGTACACGAAAGAAGGAAGAACCATGAGAAACGGCCCAGAACCCGAGAAATGGGACCCCTTCCTTGCCCGTTGATTTGAGCATTGATGCGACTCTCATCGCTGTGCCCTCTTCAACACTACGCTCTCTCTGCTATCTAATCACTCGCCACGTATAGAACTGCGGCGAGTGATCAGATGATCGGTGGGCGGAGATCGCCAGACCCGCCAACTTTGAGGCATAATAG
>MU868524.1:16671-61170 GCA_036418205.1 Ostertagia ostertagi
GCCTTCGCTAAGGCTCTGACAACCAGGCATAAAGGATAAAGGATAAAGCATTTGCCGTTGATCAATCCCTTTTTGGGATGCGGCACGCATTCTACTTCCATTTGTACATTCGCAGTGGCATTTGAATGCGATGTGGCCTGTACAATGACTTGCGGGGGCCAGCCGATGTTCAAGTCAGTGTTTTTTATCCTCCCAGACAAGTCTGGTACCAATTAAGCGACCCCGGAGGGATGGAAGGCTTGGTTGGCCCGGGCGACTCACGACCCAGGATTTGATCCCGGACCGCTCGCGTGGAAGCGCGCCACTTGTCACTACACCACTTCCGCCTCGTAGAATCAATTCATTGTACAAAAAATCGTTCTGCTCAGCCGTCGTGATCATCGCCTCCAAGACAACATTGCAGAGCAAGAAAACCGTCGAGCCCTCATTTCAAAGTTACGGTCTGAGATTTCTGGTCGAGATAAGTAGGCCTTTCCCGGAAAATGGCACTGGTACGCATGCAGGGACAATGTGCATAACTCTAGGGATGATTTGATAAAGGTCGAGGCGCCAAGGCACATGAATGCAACACTGGCTCAACCCAACCCCCTTGAACACACTTACAATTCAATATAGCCTTCTGAACAACTACGTGGGAAAGTACAACGGTAAGCTGTTTTTCAGAAGGTCGCAGGAAGATACAATTGAATTACAATAAAGACATAAAGTAAGAATCGGTGAGGGAGTTGCTTAGAAAAAAACGTCTTCCTTCACGGCAGCGTTGCCATTCAACAACTCGATGACGAAATCATTCAGCTATACCAGGCTGACTATTAAAGCCATGAGTCAGGATGAGGCGCATAGAGAGCCTTTCCACCACTAATACGGCCTAGACTGCACTCAGAAGGGTGACGCCACGCTCCTGAACCGAGAAGGTGCGGCGACAAGGCTCCAGGTCTACTATTTACAGCGATAGCTACACTGCATCAGCTATGCCCACCCACAGCCGCAAGGAGTGCGCTGGCATAGAGCGTGAAATCATTTAGTTGATTGCCGTATCAGTCCGAAGACCCGTTCGGACATGCATTTATGCTAAATCAGCCTCCTTTCCCTGTGTAGGGGAGGGAGCTTTTATTTTCGGTGTTGCCCACTGCTTCTTTCACTTTTTTCTTTACGGGGGTTCCATTGCGCATCTCGCATTCATCTCAAATCAAAAAAATATCCAAACTATCCCGACTCGTGCCTTAAAGCTGCTGTCGCGGTGCTTTCATCACCATTGACCCATGACTTACGAGTCACAGAAGCGATAAAGACCAGCTTTGCCTTATCGATTAAAATCGACCGAACAATGAGGCCTCCATCATTAGAGGTGATGAAAGCTCCACTGACCGAAACAGCTAAGGCGAGCAGATAAGGGCTAGGCTGGATACGATTACATAACGCAACACGATTGACTAGCCTCATTTATTGAAGTACGAGAGAATTGGGAGCAAGGGACGGGAGGGAACAGTGTTAGACGACTGTTTGTCAACTGTTTGTTATCCGTTGACCTCTGCTTGAATGAATCGCTAACGGGAAAATCTTGTCTACATCCTCACCAGAAATCGATACCTTGGCCCCTTGCTTTATGTGGGAAAGAGAAAAAAACCAAAAACGTGTTGGTTTTGATATTAATCCAAACAATCGAAGAAGCCATAAGAAATTTGAATTCCTGCCGTAAGTTTGTCACAACTTTTGCCGTTGGAGAGCCAATAAGTAATAAAGCGTAAAGGTGAACGAGGCTCTCGTTAAAACGTTGACGACAGGCTGACGCGCATGCGCGTCAGGATCTTGGTACCTATTTTTCCCACGCATGTCCAACTTCTTCCGAAATTTTTTATCACTATTATATAGACAATACATCATCATGCCTGTAAACGGTGTGGTCCATGAAGCGGTCGAATATGCTTTAGTTAAGCGAAGGTTTTCTGACCTGTTTTCTGACCTTTTCCGTTTATTTTGATCTCTGACTACTACGAGAGAAAAAAAGCAACGAATACAACCACTCCACAAACGATCATGGCAAATTCTTCGACTCCCTGCTTCATCTTTTCTTGGACTAGCTTTATTTGTTCTCAGAGGAACGCATCTAGAGGTTCCATGGCAGAAGAATTATCAGTGATGACGATAACGGTCATATTTTTGATCATTTTGTGCACAAGAAAAATAAAGCTTGAAAGAAGAAAGTGTCAAAATTCGGACGCAGTTATGGCAACACGATATTTGAATACCTAACATTTATGAGGAATTTCTGAAACAGCTAACAATAAAAACGCGTACTTGAAGGTTTCACTTTGAATGAGGCTGATGACAAGCCCGGTTTCACCAACTTTTTGCTACATTTCTTTGAGAGCGCTTTCGTTGAGCAGATATTCACCTAAATATATATCATAGGTCATAGGTTCGAGGTTCGCATTATGTTCATCATGACGTACAAGTAGGGAACCAGATAAAAAGTATAAGTGTCTGCTTTCGTCTGAAGGACCAAAGCCAAGAATTTTGAGGGTGTGTTGAATTGCGGGAGGACATCTGGTGACGCAACTGTTCGCCCTGCCATCCAAAGAAGAAAAATGTTGGAAACTGTTGTATGTACTGGCTCTCGGACATCTAACAAAAAACATGTCAAATCTTTCACTTTCTGAGCACGATCTGACCTATTTGCTGCATGATCCACACTTTTTTCTCTACACGTTCAGGAAAAGTAGCGCTACCCCAAGATGCGGGGAATCCCTTAAAGCTAAGACTAAGAGGGAGGGGGGAATGGAGACTAGGCAGGAACTCCGTAGAAAATAAAAATTACGCACGCGTGTGGCGTCGCTCCACTCTCCCTCCCCCTCAACCTTTTGGCGACATTGGCACCCACCGGTGGGTGCCACCATGACCGTCGCGTGGGACAATGGCACCCAATTGTTGGTGCCACCCTAGAATATTCTTCTTTACCCATTTAAAATATTTCCAACATTCAGTAATCATAAGCAAGCTTCGTCACGCCGATGTTGATCATATGTTGCAGAAATATTTCTTACTAGCTAATCTATATGAAATTTCAGGATATGACTCTTCGCTCGGCGATGTATTAACTAGTGTTTTACACTATTAAGCTGAAGGTGACTTACGTCATTCCACAGTCTTTAGACACAAGGAGGAGTTCTAACTATATCAAAAATTCTACTGTACATTTGAACTTTTAGAGTTTTCAAACACCATCCCTTTGAAATGCGAGATTACTTTCCAAACTTCAACTTCTAATTTCCACAATACATAGTATGAAAGCCCAAAACTGCAGTTATATTTTGTATATTGCCAATTCGAAAATTGATAGAAAAACTGTATTGAGCGACCATTTTGCACAATGGTGAGTGAGAGTCGAGCGCGCCAAAAGAGGCGTGGTCCCACGAGCCCGCTATGTGCAAATCCGCATGTCGTCGAAAGGATAAACATGGGCAGGGAATGGGAGACTACAGTTGCTGTTGTTCTGTCCATAGCCATCTGATATGCCAGTCTAGGGATTTATCGTGGCGGCTGTCGAACTCGATGGAATTCGCATGTAGGAGCTGTTACTGTTCACTTCGCTGGAATCAGAGAGGACATTAAAACTACACTTAGGGCCATGAAACCAATAAATACAAAGCAATACGACTATGTACCGATCTTATACAAAACCAAATACAGCGGTAGCATGGCATGGTGCCGTTCTCTCAGACGCGATGAATTGGCCAGCGTGGAGGAACAGTGTGAGCTTGGAGGAATTGGGCAGAGAAGTGAGAGAGTGATTGAGTGAAATTCTCCTCTGACCACCTGCACACTCAGCATCACAAATAATACAAAAATCTGCTGGCTTTGACTGGTTATCTCAGGGGGCACTCTAGGGCATTCTCTCTACTATAGCTGAATGCGTGACACACTTCGCAGAAGATTATCGCACCTCTCTTTTGGAAGACTTAATATTAAAGTAACAACCTCGCATTCTTTGTCATCGTTCGTTTGCCGTGGTGCTGTGAAAGAGATTGTGGTAGAGGTCGGAGAATGAAATGCTAACTGCACATCCGTTGGTGGGCCTATTCGCTCTGAAGCTGAAATAATGTTGTTGACGAGAAATAGTGGGTCCTTTAAGAAATTGCTTTTTTTCGTGAGAAACTTTTTCCTCGAAACCACAAAATTTTTTCATTGTTTCGGTGAGTATTGATCAGCTCTAAGGAAACCTATGTTCCATTTTGCACTCCTTATGATTTAGTATGAGTTTTAGGATTACGAAATGGGAGCTCTTCAAAAATTAGTCAGACCAGCCGGCTATGTCAAACCCTATCTTTCAATCAGCTCAATCATGTGCCTTCTCATTGATCATCGATTAGCTCATACAGAGCATCGCGGAATCCACGCGATTTTCACTCTTCGATTTTTTGATTGGGTGGCCAACCGACGACCACCCAAGGTGATCGTGATCCAAAAGACATACAAAAAAACCGAGACAAGGCAGAGAACCCAGTTCTTTCTAGTTGCTCTTCCTTGTTAATAATTCTTGCGATTCTGCGACACTGCATATACCGCGAATATCGTGCGCGATACTGCGACCATGCAGTCACGGTATCAGTGTTACTGTCATTCATCGACCTCATTATTCTTGTCATCATGGTATAGCCTCATTATTGCTATCATCATTACTATTGTATCTAGCATGCTTGTTGCCACCTATTGTAGCTATTTTCCTCTCATTGTGATAAAAATACTACTTTGACATCATCTATTGATACACTGATCAATACTTGTGTCTTGATTCTTTGTTGTTGTTCAAGTCATTGTTCCGTTACATATTCTGTTTCTTACTTGTTTATTACTTAGTAAACGTTTAACTATCCAAGTTCGAGGACGTAACCTACAAGCCCGCGTGGCACTACACGCACAAAGATTCGATCACCCCAACTACTTCACAGGGTGTCAGCAACGTCCCCTTTCATCCCTGTGGAGCGCAAGTCCAAGCCCAGGCGTGTCCTCCTTAAAGGCAGCAATTACGATAGAGAGGAAGTGCATTGGGGAAGCATATACACCACAGGGATCAGGTACTAGGCTGCCAGGGAAGCGAGTTGTAACGCCTTCACAACGAGATTTTCTTTGATTGCTGAGCAGGACTCCGAAAGCACTCCGCCCCCAAACGATCCGTCTGCTCGTTTACTTGGAGATTTGGACGATATACGTAACCAGCAGCGGCACAACTGAAGCATCTCGATTGAAGCGTGGTTCGGCATGGTACTACCAAACCCGTCACGTTCATTCGTTCGAACTCTTCCATACGTCCGCATTCTGAACTGTTACCTGTTTTTGAGTGAAAACCAACGGCAAAATAGTGGTCCCATTTTGGGTTTTCTCGACGGATTTCTCCGCCTTTTTCACCAGTGGTGAACCATTTAGCACCAACACGACTCCACAAACCCTTCTCGAATCTATCATTATCGCTGCCTTTGAGGAACAAGCAGCATTCCTTACGTTCAGCACTTATCAAGAAGCCTGACCATCGCGCCGATGGTGATCCCGGTGTTCCTTCACAAGAATACTGTGTGACTTGCCATCTCGCGAATGGAGCCCTCATTTGACCGACCGGCTCTACAACAGCTTTGGATTTGCAGAAACTAAATTCATTCTCTCAACAAAGTCCGGCCGTACATCTAAGGTGAGTCAGCTGGTGCTTGTGGTTTATGATGCCCCCATGGATTCTTCTGGTCTATGGGGACTATTTCGAAGTCGGAAATGATGTCTGCGTTGGGTCGCAGTGATCTTTGACTTTTCCAGGCTCTGACGAAGGCGACCAAGCCGAAACGTTAGCCGAATAAAGATCTGTAACATCTTGGCTTGTGGCTTCAAAACTACTCCAAGAATAAATTTCTTTATTATGAAAATAAAACTAGCATGACGATAAGTTGGTCAGTTGTCCGTGCTCGACGCCGAAACTTACGTAACCAGCAAAAACGTAGAATCCGAAGGGAGCAAAATTTATGTGCGGTACTGATCTTCATGACCTTTTCAGGTTCTTCGCATGCTGGGCGAATATGGCACGCGTGAATGATAACGATATATACTCGGTTGGGGGGTGTCACGGAAGTGACGTGACTTGATAGAAACATGAGGATAGCTCTCCAACATTACTTCGCTTGCTATCGGCAAAAGCATGCTCAACACGGGTGGCCAAAAAAAGAGACACCTTGCCCACGGCGCACATCATCGAGCTTTCCCTCGCACAGGATGCCGATGTTAACGAAATATTTATAGTGAAATATTGCTTAGGTGTTCCCCCGTGAACAGAAGCAGGCACTGCCCCCACCGCCTTCAGAATATAACGTCATCTGGCCACCGTCGAGCTGAACGAGGCTTACGCTAATCGCTCAGGCCTGAAGCTGCTTCGTAATTTCTTCAACGGATTAACTGTCGAATAGCTTCCCAGAGACATTAGCTGTGACTGTGCAAAACCGCTTTTGATCAGCGTTTCGAGAACGTCGTAATGGTCTATGGTACATCGACGACCTCGTTGAGCTCATACCGTGAACCATGTTTCCGTGGGAAAATCTTCTGATGTCGTCGGTGTAGAAGGCTATCATGTAACAATTAGATAGATTAGAATGTGCTCTTTAATACTTTAATAATATATGAGTTATAATGTTATGCAAGATTATAAACTTTTTCGGCATAACTATTAAATACCGAGTGGGGGTATCCGATTTGATTCTAGCAAAGTGTGATTAATGCTGTCTGGAATGTGGGTTGAAGTGTTTCTTTTTTTGGCCACCCCTATATATGGCTGATATCCAGAAATACCTTGAAATCGCTACGCTTCGTTATCAAAGTTCTGCACTCTAAAAGCACCTCAGCTATTTCTGGCATGTATTCCTCCAAAACTGGGTCTTCCCTCGTAAACACTCCAGCACCATAATTGCTTCTATAACCAATTCTGAGACCAGTAACACTTCAACTCCATACAGTTCCATGCGTCTAGGAGAGGAGGCGAAGTGGAGAAGAAGGGCCGAATATGTTCAGTAAGATGGCAAACCCTCAATTTTCTTTATTCACATTTCTAATTTCTACCATCGAGCTCCAACCCCAGTCTTGAAGTCCTATATACTACCTTTCTTATCAACATCACCAACAAACCAAAACGCGCTTCTTACACCTCTCTGAAATTGCCTAGTACGGCCCCTTAGAGGATGGTTGCCCTGCCTCGATTTCGCAAAACTGAAATCAAGCGTAAAACGTAAGGATTGTGGAATATAAATATTCAGTTCCAAGACCAGATAAATACCTAACGCTAGTGTGAGATTAATACGTTTCAGAAGAAGAGTTACTCTCTGAAAATGACGTCACTCGTAGTAAAAGCTCATAGATTCATACCGGTTTGGACAATATTCACTGAACTTGGAATACCAAGATAATATCTAATGAATGGAATGACCTCAGCCACATAATTCCCTGCAGCCGGAAGTGAGAAAGTCTAAAAGACTCAAAAAGCTGACCATGATGAACTCAACATGGAAGAGCAATGGATTCTTGCTGGAAAAAAGACTTACAACACGAGGTTCCTGGCCATATTTTATGGCTCTGGACAAAACAGCTTTAGCTGATTTATTTCCGAATTCAGAATGATTGTAGATGCTGAACAGATGTGATAGTTGTCAAATTACTTCGAACTAAAATCCAGCATGATATCCAATTTTATATATAAATAGCATTGTTGTGAAAAGACTAGATGAGGCCGCGTTAGACTCGTTCACTTACGAAACCATTTGCACTCACGTTAAGCCCAGGATGAGCCACACGTCGAGGAAATCGGCCGCACCAGTACGACGTTATCCATTGGGCTTTCGATACTTGACGGCGCAGCGCTTTCGCATTGGGTCTTTCGTCACGTAGGACCGGTGCGATAGAAGTTATAATGAAAAATAAAAGTTGACCCGCGAGTTCGACAAAGGCAAACTCACGGTAAATTATTCACTTTAGCATCATCGTCGATCACCTGTACCTACTGGTCAACATAGTGAATGCGTACCCCATGACTTGGGCGAACACGATCGTCGTTAAAGGCCGAGGGAGGACAAAGAACGTCTCCTGTACTGCACATGTAGGTGATAAAGTCTATCGTCACAGAAATATGTGTCTGTAGGTTAGCATCATGAATATCGACGTGAGTTCACCTTCTTAAGCCGCGCCAGGAGGCAGATGTTTCCTCTCAGAAGGTTATAATTTGTTCAGGTAAAACTGCTGAAGCATTCTCACTGCGAACTACTACAAGGCAACATTGTTGTTATGGAGCTGTGCCGTTAGCAACTGGGGTGAATTGTTCGCAAAACTAGGAGAAACGCTTGAATGGCGACACTGTTCAGTTACTGCATGACACTCGTGCGCACACTACAAGAGTGGATGAGCAGAACTAGAATTCTGATATAAAGTGCTGCCTCATCCATTTTACAGTTCGAGTATTGATCGAGCAGGCTACCGCCCTTTCCTTTCGCTACCAAAGGCTTCGTAAGGAAAACCGTTCGACGATAAAGATGACATGGATCGCCGACTGACCAAGTCATTCGAGTCAGTTTTTGATTCTTTCAGCTGAGAGTGATATAAGCCTGCCCAAATGACGAGGAGTGATGGTGATAATCGTGTTCTTCAGCGTGTTATCATTTTTTTAACAAAAAGTTCAATAATTTGATAAGTTCTAAATTGTTCTGTCCCGAAGTCTCACGTTGATCTGAATGTGTAATAAACAATGTGAAACTTCAAATATTTATTGGAAAGACTTTAAAACTTTCTACAAAAGGAATTGCAAAAGTGTGAGCCCAAAAGTTTTTGCACAAGCATAGGTCTTTTTCGGCAAGCTCTTGGCGATTAGCGCCTTTTTCAGACTGAAATAAAAAATAAGTAGCAGCTCTTGAGTCTCTCGGTACATTAAAATATACTAACTGACTCACCTGCTGTTCACTGACAAAGTAGAACACTTACCACCCTGTTGGTTTGTAAAGCAGGAGTTATTCCCACCCTGGTCCTACCTTCAAATAGCGTGGACGTGCTACGACTGCTGTTTGCAAAATATCGCATTCATTCCACTGTGATCATAACTGCAGTGATGCGATGAGTTGAAGAGAGTCACGTAACTCGTCTCTGCTATTTATTTCCGGGGCTAGTCTTTTTATAGTGCCTCTAGTACTTTGCGTTCCACTGGGTTTTCAATGGAACGATGTAGGACCTTGAACTTGAGGGTGGTGTGTCTCCGTGGGCATGTTACTGGGTTTTATGTCTGGAAATGCTGTTACCTGGATATGACGCCGGGTTTTGCAGAGCCCTCCGATGTCCATCAAGTCGCTTGTAGGAGGTCTTCTTGTTTCTCCAGCATAGGAAGACAAAATACATATACCAACTGATTGTGAGAGGTACAGTATATGCAACAGAATGTCAAGGACGTGGGCATAATTATGTTTTATAAACAAGAAGACCTCTCTACAAGCGACTCGATGAACATTGGAGGGCTCTACAAAACCCGGCTTCATATCCAGGTGACAGCTCCTCTAAACATAAAAACTAAAAACATGCGCACGGGGACCCACCCACCCTCACTTCAAGGTCCTACATCGTTCCATCGAAAACACAGTTGAACGCAAAATACTAGAGGCACTGGAAATAAAGAGACTAGCCCCGGAAATAAATAGCGGAAATGAGTCACGTGACTCTCTTCAACTCATCGCATGATGCAGTTATTATCATTGCGGAATGAACGCGATATTTTGCAAATAGTAGTCGTAGCACGTCCACTCTATTCAAGGGTAAGACCAGGGTGGGAATAATTGAGCTTCACAAACCAACAGTAAGGTAAGCATTTCACTTCAGTGAGCAGCAGGTGTGTCGCTTAGTATACTTCAATATATTAGGTTGAAAAGAAAGTCCTGCGACACTTTTCCGAATTTTTGATTTTGAATTTATCTCTTCTGTCTATAACTCCTAACCGGTCTTATATCTACTATGAGTATCCGTCACTTTTCTCCAACGCTTCTCGATGCTCCTTCGTCAAAACCCAGTGGAGTGTGGGTCAAGGCGAGGCGACCTCACTTTCGAGTTGAAGTTGATTGTCCAATTATTTCGTCATCAAGATGATGTTAAGGTCCAGGGTAGGTGGCAGTCATTTATAGCTCGACCAGGAGAATACGAGTAGAGGTGAGAAATCTTGCCGCAGCTCCAGAATTTCTTACCGGGCTCATTACGGATCATGGTGATTCGCAATGCATGAAAGAAATGAATATTGTCGCGGTACGAGGGCTCCTGACGAGCTGCTTCGGCCAGCTTCTGGAGTTCCGCAGCCTAGACCTCTAGCTACACAATGGTGCCCATAAAGAAGAATCTGCAGTTAGAGCTCTACCGGCAATGGAATGCATGGAACGCTGCTGGTTTCTTATAAAAATATCAAAAGATCGAAAGCGCTGGTAAAGCTGAAATACGCTGTAGCGCCAAACAGCGTGCCTATAGAAGCTATTGCAGATAGTTGCAGTCGTTGACACGAATCCATAGTTTTGTAGACATTTGTACTAAACAGTAATCTGGAGTACGGTTTTGCTAGTGGTCGAGGTTTTTGAATTTTCTTGGATAAGTACTGACTGCAGCACTCTATCCACCGCGTGGATTGAAGCCATGAGAATACTATACGTTTACTAATCATAAATGTTACTTATGAATTTTTCAGAAAAAAAAGAAAATTTTAGAAAGGTTGTCGCAAACCTTTCTTTCCAACCTAACAGACTTCAAAAGCTTCTACTTATTCATTTCATCTCAGGCTTGACAAAGGCGCTAAGCACCGAAAGCTCGCCAAAAAGACCTGGGCTCCTGCAGAAACTTTTGCACTCACACTTTTGCAATTCCTTCTGTAGAAAGTTTTAGAGTCTTCTGTAATAAATATTTGGAGTCTCACATTGTTTATTACAATTTGATAAGTGTTGAAAACCGAGAGAACATCTCCAACAGCATACTTGATTTCAAAATCCTGCATTAGAGAACTCACTTCACTTTGAAGTTGGGCTCTTCGCCCAGTAAAACGCCGGATACATTCCAGGAGAGAGAGACTTGCAAATCGCTAACGATAGCTTTCAGATCCGTCACTTTAAGAGGGGGAATCTTTTCGAATCTTGCGAGCGCTGGAAAAAAGAACTGATCCACTTTTCAGAGGAATTTCAATAAATCAAACTTGGTAAAGCTCACGAATCTAATTTTGAGCAGATGCAAGTCAAAGAAAAAATGATTAAATAAAAATGAAAAATAGAAGTAATTTTTCGAATCTGTCTTCACTCGGGTCTCGGTGTAATCTTTTCAACTGGGGCAAACAAACTCCAAATAAAACTTCAAAGAAGGCTCTGAAAAAAGCCTCGGATTAAGCTCTGAGAGCCTGTGCTCGACACCACAACAATGACCTAAAGCACACACGAATTGTAGCTCGTGTGGTGAGCAGCCACTTCTATGCTCATCTACTGAATAAAAAAGTAAAGTAAAAAAGTAAGCCGTGCGTTTCTCCCAAAGGATTCCATGTTATCGAAGAAAGAAAGACTTACCTAGTAAAAACGAAGGGGCTTCTCTATGGGTGCTGAACGAAACGCAGTCCGCAGCAGGGATATGCCCCCGAAGGCACAGCATGGCCTTCCTCGCGGCGCTACCGGCGACTGACTAACCACTCAACGTAGGTCTCTGGCCTTTTGAAAGAGAGAGCGTACGCACCATTGCGGAAATCAGTGGGTCACGAAAGGTCCTATTCAGGATTCTGGGCCTTTTCATAGTTTTTCTTAGTCCCGGCACCACTGTCCACCGTTACCTTAATTATAATGAGCTGTCTCCTTATCGCAAACTATGCCTTTACCTGCCACTTCGTGCCATATGTACTTTCACACCATATTTATGGCGCACGCTGTATTGTAACGCTCAAAAGGCTGTGGTGGAATTCTGTTTCGACTGTAACATTTTTCGAATCAGGTAAAATCTCATTGTGATTGGAAGGCAAGCATTGTTGATTTATTGGACATAATAGCTTAGGTATGAGAGAAAGAATTAGGTTACTTACGTGCAGTGATATTCATGGCATGTTGATCATCTCCATAGGCTTGAATAACAAATTCTACCTCCAAAGCACTATCCTCCCTGTGCTCATACCGGAAAGACGTGGTCTGGAAATGAGTATCAGTACCCAAAGGTTTCGATCAAAACTTGTAATACACTGATGCGGAACTAATAGCCTGTTAAGCCATTCTTCGCTCAATGCAAATACAACAACCTAGACTAGCGACCCATCACAGATGACCACCGAATAATGAAAGGCACAGCTAAAACACAAATGTGAAAGTTCCGCGATCGAATGTTGCAATATTGTGATACTAATATCGTCTTTCCTCTCGTCTACACCAAAGTTATCCAATATTTAATTTTCGAATTCGTCTCACTTTTATTGCACAACCTAGAGCCACAGATGCTTAAGAGCAGCCAACAATTATAGCAGCAAAAAATTCAAAAGTTCTCTAAGTTCGATTTCCGGAAATGCGCTGCTGATCTCATGAAATTGACCTAATCCCCACCAGGGTAAGAGTAGTGTCGAGGACGCGGTCGCAGAAGTACGACCCCCCTTGAAATCGAGATCTTGACACGACCCTCCTAAAACAGAGCATACTCAAAACTACAACAGCCGAGTATATCGATCAACGGTCGATTCAACGCCAGCTGCGGCGCGATTAGTCCCTGGGTCAGATTTGCTGAAATCCAAAAAAAAACCGTCGAAATCTACACCCTCGATGAAAGGTTTCCATTCCTCCATTTCCCAACCTTTTGAACAGCACGCGGTAGCGTTAGATAGAGCTAGATTTGTTACTATTGAACAGCATTGGAATCGCTATGAAAGCCTTCCATTCGAAGAGATAGTCTTTCAGAAAGTGCGTCGAGGGAGCGTCGAGGATGCCCTGAATTTTTCACGCGACTTCTTGCCAACTTAAAAAGGGAAATATCTCTTACAATTTCGGCAACGATCTTGGAAAGACTGGTTCTGATGGATTGCGCTCCCTTACTCTTCCTTGGCGGGATCGCATTTCTTTTGGCTTGTACTTGCTTTCAACCATACACTGTGTGCGAAAACTTAAGGACCAGAATAGACTTAATGTCCTAACTTAATTAATGATTAGATTGGAATTGGATGAAACTGTTCGGCATAGATGCTAGGAGCCCTAACAGTCATGGGCATCGAAGTGGGCCTCATATGTCTTGGCATACCGGACTCAATCTGGCCTACAATGGGGTGGCACACCCAGAAGCGATGGGCTATCGTGAGGCAGACAAAGAGGGGTGAACTATACAGGGAGAAGTGACTGTGGAAATGTAGTGGTGTTCTTGATTACATCACAAGTCTCAGATGACAACGACTAGCGTGAACTTTAGCGAGAAGAATCATTGGAAGAACTGAGAAAAAAGGACACGTTGTGTCCAAGGAAGTTTTGTGTCAACCATCAAGCGATTGTTTTTTGTTGCCATGAGAGAAGCAATGTGGACCGCAGCTCACTGTTGTCCTCAAGAAGAGGAGGTTGTGGGTCACGATACAACCGCTAGTCAGCAGGTGATTGCTTAAGGTTTGCTACAGCAAAAATGTGAGCCCACGCGTCAGTCACAATGCTGCTAAGTTGCAAAAAACATTTATGCAGGATTTGTAAGGCATGTAATCCAAGTCGGTTGAGCATGGCGCAGTGACCGCCCTAGGAGTTGATTTCTCTCATCCGATCAACAATTACCTTGTATTCTATTAGAAATCCACGCCTCGGCTGGGGCATTTGGCTACGAAGCGCGAACAATGGAGATGGTACCACGTCGAATTGAAAAATCGGTTTATTCTTCCCGGTCACGAGCAAACTGAATGTGAGTAGTGATTCTGGACTCACGGCTGCATAGGGAAAATAGGACGTGTAATCTCGCCAAGACCGACGTTTAACATGAATGTGTTTGGTAGTGCGTGCGACATTGATGTGGGGGAGGCATAAAGTTGTCGGGGCGTAAACTGATCCGCCACTCCATGATCGCGCCTAACACTTTCCTATCAAACTGTGATTGTGATGTTGTACCTTTCGTCCATGTGCTATCTGTTCCAAAGGGTTCGGCTTGCCCTCAGCGTCAATCGTAATGAGGTGCAGTGTGTGAGAGTATCGGCAGTCCCATGGGTGGAAAACTCTTGAAAAGTGAGGATTTCGAATAATATTGGTGAAAGCCATTTATTTCCTCACGTCTAACTCCAATGGAGCACGTGTGGCGTTGGGTTCAGAAGAAGCTATTGTAGCACATGACCATGTGCCAACAATAGTCCCCTGGCCAGTTGTCAATCGCGGTCTCTCAAGGCATCGGTCACTTATCTCCTCAAGGACTCTTTTAACTATCTTACGGCCCTGTATGGAACAACGTGCAGAGCATACCTTGGCAGTCCGTAGTGTTCATACACCCATCAAGAACTAGCCTCCTCTCTTTTGAATGTCTTACGCATTGAGTTGGAGAAAGCCTCACTGTCGACTGCGCTTCAGACAAGGGTATTTGCAGAAAAATGTCTTTCAATCGCCGCCTTTGCGCTTTTCTGTTATAACTCTCTGCACTGTACCGGCACATTTACTTCTATATATGTGCCAAATTTTGGCCGCACCTAGGTATACTAGGAAAGTGAGATTATCATGTGGAAAGTTACTCTCGGTCCTTAAGTTTGGCACCAGTGTAATTCCTTCCCTCATAACGGTTAGAGGAATGGAAGCGAATGAACTTACAAGAATATTTTATCCACGTTGAGGACGGCTGTGTGGTACTATGTCATACCAACTTTCACATAATAGCAGACTTACTTTTTCCCGTAATTTTTTGCGTTTGTTCTGAACAATCGCTCGCATGCACATTAACTAGAATGTTGAAATGCAGTTTTTCCATTACTGATGTTGAGAACGCTGGAGTTTAAGGTCATTGGCTGACCAGAATACAGAAATCGTTGGAGGGCAGTGGCCGCGGCCCATAACTGGCGGTCATATCACCGTGTTGATAGATGAATATTTTTTTTCGCATATCCTTCGCTTCTGCTGCGCTACATCCCAACCTTTCTACTCCTATGCTCACCAAAACGGTACCTACTGATGATAATTGAGCGTTACGACCCCTCCATGACCACAGCCTGAACAAGTACGACGCTCCCTGTCGAGGATTTCCTCGACCGATTATTCACTCTGATCCGTCGCTACAAACTCGTTATGTACGAACACCGAGCGATCTTGCGCAGGAAGGAGCCTATGCCAATCTGTTTAGAAGCTCCTCGCGAATTCTTCGTGGGAGCAACTGCAGACGATCATCAACCAAGCCACGCGTTCAAGAGTCTTTTTCAATCACATCACGTTGCCGCTCACACAAGAGAGACTCCGTCAATGGATTGATCCCACGACTTCTTTCTCGCGAACCTGGACCACTAACGTTGCTCTGTTTTGCTTAATAGTAGATTGTAAGAAAGGCTTCTGCCGTTTTGGACCCTAAAGTTTGAAGGTGCTTGCGCCAATCCAAATCCAACACTCCGTTCGTAGTTCAAGTGACTAAAATCTACTCTTCCTTGTCAACAATGAATGAGTTTGATCAATCCGTTTGCTTAAAGTTCCGAAGTTCTAAGGGCGGCGCCTTTCAGCGCCTCTTATCAGTCGTTATCTCTTTGCGACCCCCACCAAATATGTCCAAATCATAACGTCACACACATAGACACACACAAACAGACAGACATACCATTTTATATATGGAAGGGATAGTAGGGATGCACATTTTGCAGTATGCTGGAACTTAGTCAGAAAAAATGCCTTGAAACTTAACTACCGAACCACAAGCAAATTTGAAAAGAGTCGAGATCAGCGTCCAACGGTATATGTCACCTTGGCACTTTGGCCCGCCCGACCCAATTCCTCCTGGTCAGCTTGGAAAGTAGTAAATATATTATATTTACATGAACAAGAAGACACACATCTGCATCCCGCAAATTTCGCATAAGTCTGCAGACCAGTTGGAAGTTGGAACACTCATTTATTCGCAACACATTAGAAAAATAAACTGAAACCTACTTCAGGAGCAAGTACTTCGAAACGGGTAACCTCGGTCTCAGATTCCGGATCAAATTCAGTGATATATATCCTTATGCTGAAAAATGCACCTCTTTATATGAGATGTACCATATGTTCAATACACAAATCAAAAATTTGATATGTCTGCCAATTTGTCTCTTCCCCACCACGGCAAAGGGTAGGTTTTATCGCCTGTTACTTATACTAGAGAGGCTTACTACTTGAAGGCAACCCAATAGAATGAGGGTAGCGGTGGACAATGGTGTAGAGCTGAAGAAATAATCATGAGAAACGGCTAAGGATCTAAGAAATAGGACCCCTTCTTAGCCCGCTGATTTCTGCATTGATGTGAATTCTCGCTCTCCTCAACGCTAACGCTCACTCTGCTAAACCGCTACAAAACTGTTGCGCTTGGGTACCCTGTCGGCTGTACCGCGCCCGGGAAGGGCCATGCTAGATTTGCCTTTCCTTTGCTGCGAGTTGCGTTTTCGCCTGCACCCTTAGGGGGGCCACCCATCTCTCCACTAAGGATCTTTAACCCCTTCCCTCAATTTCGAATCTGACCTTGATGTAGCACTTTCTTCAAGATTCTTTTCTTATATCCAGTTTCGGACTGCTCACGCATTCGTGCACTATCATCGCCTGCAGGGTTAGAACACGGCCAAAACGACATCTTTCTGTGATCCTTCGCCCACCTCGCTGCGCGCCCCACTCACCAACTAATAACATATACCGCCCTTCGTGGTCACACTATTTCACTTTTTTCCCGATCTCCAGGAACATCCTTGAACGAGTTCTAATAGTTCGGGGACACTACGCCCATTCGATTGCACGCCTCACCACCCATAGCTGTATACCTTTCTTCCGTTGTCGGACTTTGTCACTTTCCCGCTCTTCGACTTCGAAATCCGAATATAACTTTTGGTGCAAACTTAGCCACACGTACACGAGTCACCCACTTGAGAGCTATCTCTTTCCTTCGCCAACTTCCTCCCTTTTTTAGATCCGATTATAAGGTTAGTCACTGATGTCCACTTTGGTGATGTCCCACCAGTAGCAGCTTCCTTTTCTTCGCCATACCGTATCATCCCTTTTTCCCTGCTCTTCGGTAATTTCTTGAGTATCTCAGCGTTGCTTTCTGACACGGGTTTAACCACCAATATGTATTATCGTATCCCCCCAGGAGGCCCATCGCGCGGCAAGAAGGCGCGATCGTGGACGAGTCGCGGGGTGCTGGCGATGAACAGGAACCGTGCAAGGAACATGCTATTTAACTTACGCGTTTCCCATCAATACGGCGCGCAATCGTCGCTGAATCTATCATTTGCCGCGCGAGGGCCTCCGGGGTACCATTTGTATCAAGAATCCGAGAAGCTGAAACAGCATTTCAATGTATCATTTACAATTCTACCATTATCCACTTATAGGGCGAAAACTCGTTACGATTGAAAGCTAGATTTTTAGTTGAAAAAAGGAAGTCGCGTTTGACATCATCTCGAAAACATCATCCTCTCACTCTAAAATTATTGCCTTAGATAAAAAAAGTATACAGTCAGTTAGATATGGTTGCCACAGTTGGAAATTATTACACTTACAAGCCGCAACTGGGACAACTTCCCCGGAGCTTTCTGTGCCACACCAGGGTCTAAAAACGCACCCTTTTTGAGCCACAGCGAGTAGCAAATGATCACATCTTATTGGAATTTCTTGAGTGCAATCAACTTTGTCAAATGCCGTTTGTGCATCGTCGATCAGTCACTCTAAGTTGTCCTTCCATTTCACGGCACAGAAAGACTGGTGCGCCCGTCTCGAGATGATGTATCTACGGCTACCTTGTTGACGGACGCATTGCGGGCATTCAATGTCAAAGATTTGTCACTAGTTGAGAAAACTACGAATAAACTGATCATGATGCATTTAAAAATAGTATTCCCTCCAACAGATGCAATCGTTGGTTGGTGGGCGGGAATGTTGTAGCTCTCAGCAAGAAGGTTGGAGCATTTTTTTAGACACATGCGGAATGTGCACCTGAGCCCAGGAATTTCAAAAAAAAATATAAAAATTAAGGACAAGTTAAATTGTCCACCAATAGGAAACAATAAGCAACATGTTTTCGCAGTTTAACACGTTGACGAAGTCCGGCGGTTTTGCATTATTTGCACGAGTGACCATAGCGGTTTTGCAAGCCCGGCCGCCCTTTTGGACTTCAAAAGCACATCACTGAATCTCTATAGAATTACCCAGGGATGCGCCAAAATCACGAGACAGCACTTCGATTCCTAGGATGTAGCAAGTGCAATTCTTTGAAAACAAAAAATGCCAAGGACGTGCACTAGTCCATTCTGAATCGTTCGACACCATGCAATTTTGAATTCCTTTGGTTTGTGTTATATATCCTCAGAAACCAATCGAAGGAACCTCGACTGGCACGAAACGGCGAGTACGGCTCTTCAGCTCATTTTAGAAGCGCTTTCTTCAACGAATTCTTAGACATGAATGTGTTTTATGCAAGCCTCAGCTTCTAGAAACGATCGTACAGTCGTACCCTATCGAAGCCAATCTACGAAATCTGTCTACCACCGTTTATGCGGACAAGTCGAAAAAATCAGTTCCTGCATGAGATGCATATACTGAATCACTCTTGCCTCGTAAATCGGCAGCTACTACTGATGGAAGGCCAGCAACAATTTCAAGTAGAAAATAAACTCAGGATAAGCAATGACTCTAAAAGTCCAAAACCCCTGGATTCCTATCTCTCGTGACCAGTGAAAACCATGCACGTCAACTGCCTGCAATTCTATCGCACACAATCCTCAGATTAGTTCGGTCGCACCAGAAACGCCCCTTTCATCCATTGAATGACTGCATTAACCTCCTGTCCCCAGTACCATTTGGAGCATCAATCGAAACGGCTCGGGCATATAACACCAAAACAAATAATTGTCGCGTGTCAAAAACTCTCAAACGTCGAAGTCAATAATTAGTGACGGTGTCAAGTATCAGTCAACCGTTGCCACTACCATAGCAGATTTGGTGGTTAAAATAAGGGTGAAAAACAATTTCTACACCACAGTACAAAACTAGCGGCAGAGAAAAACCAGTCGAATATCATTTCATTTTTGCTCATGCGGTGTTCGTAATTTTGCCGCACCCTTGTATGTCGGAAAGGATAGCAGCAAAACGCGGATAACTGTCGATGAATTGGCAGACAGATTTATTTGCTTCAAGAAGTATCGCTAATGCACACGAAGTAAGCAAAACTTCACTTCAGCACTGCCGAATGAAGTAAAATCACTCATATGTAAGTTCTTTAATCAAACACCAATTATTTTTAAACTTATAAAGCTTTGTATTAACTGATCTAACAATCCTACATATGAATGTTAACACAGTGAAAGAAATACTAGGAAAGAATTCAAATTAAGTTTTGTGCATCAGGAAACCTTCGGCTAAAATAAATCATAAGGTATTTGATCACTCTGGCCAACTAGAGTTTATTGGCTTATGCTGTTATTATCTATAGAATGATACTAAAAAATGAGAAGAGTAGCTCCGGCCACAACAATGAACATGAATAGTGTCTAACGCGCATGCCGCTCAGAATGTCCAATGCGGTGCAAAAACTTCTGACGCGCATGCGCGTCAGCCTGCCGTCAACGTGTTAATGAGCAAAAAGACTTTCTGAATATATTGGTTTCCAGTAACAATCGCCCCAAAACTCTTGAGCTAAAAGAGCGACCACTAAGATATCCGTACCTAATATAAGAGAAAGGAAAAAAATTTCACCTGCCTGTCGGAAACATTTCCTTGTCGACCTCTCTCAACCGCATCGTCCATTTCACATCCAACAAACGTATCTTTGTATGTACGAGACGATGAATACATTTCGCGCACTTAGATACCTCAACAGTATCCGGGTTTAGAATGCATTACAGCTCATCATTTTAAGTGTTCCGGCGTCGCAATGTATATTATTCGTTCGACAGTCATCGTAAAAACCAAAGCATCATAAATATTATCTAAAAGCAGGTTTTACCAAAATGATCACACGTTGAAGCTAAATGCCGTACTGCATAACAAAGCAGATGAAACCCTTTAACTGGCGAAATTAAGACTTCCTTATTCTCTTAAGGCACGCTCCGCGATCAGCGGCTAGCGCTGTTCCATCCATGGGTACAATCGTGATGTCGGCCCCTTTGCGGCTTGGAAGTACGCGACAAAGCGCAAGGAGCTCGTCCAACCCGCCAACTCACACCTTCGTCCGCAAGCCACACCCTTTGCTTCGATTGCCACGTGGCGCCATTTGAGGCAGGTTCCAGCCATCTCCAAGTTTGACACTGAGCAAGTGGATTTAATTTCGTGAAACTCGTCCAATTCGCCTCAAACTTCTATCCCAAGGTGGAATGCGGCTGGAATAGGGTGGTCCCTGTACGGGGCGTGATCGGGGGTTTCGCTGCTTTCCTTTTCTTTTACAGGACCACCTAGCACCTACAGCTTCATAACTGAACGCTTTTCCCACATCCATTTTATTCCGAATCTTGCCTTAAATGAAGCGATTACGTATAAGAAATTTTCGCACATCAAGCTGAAAGCTGTAGCCACACGGAGCAAGTACTTTGGCTACCAAGGAACGAGTTGGTCCTCCTACAGCGAAAGGTGCTGTGTTGCTGAGCATGACCATGTGACGCCTCCGCACCCAGTGACGTAACGCAACTACCTCTGCTCATAATCTGGATGAGCTGTTTGCTGTTGCTTTTTCATTATTGAATGATGATTTCCTTTCTAGCGCTATATCTTCCATTTTGCCCACGTATTGCCTTATCACTCAGAACATATCTCTTGCATGATGGCGGCTATTGGGGTTAACTCGTCCAAACAACGTCACTCTTTACCGTCGCTCATCTATGGCCAAAAATGAAAGAGCAATCAAAGGGGTACTATTTTGCTAATTCTTGACGAATTTCTTCGCTTTTTTCGCCATTGGCGTACCCCCACGTACCCTCTAAACCTCTTTAAAATCTATCGCCATTGCTGCCTTTAAGCTTCCTAGTCTCATGAACGATCGTAAACTATGAACGCTTTGTGCTCATGTCTTTATAAGGGACATTGCAGTGAATGGGACACAGCTTACAACTCGGGACTGAGCCTCAGGGAGGGGAAAGGTTTGGGAGAGGATGTGAGCAACCACTGCTCTCCCTGGGGTTTATTCTCGACCCTGCTCTTAGCCTTAGTGTCGCTTTCCAGCGGTTTTTGGAGGCCCTGTTTTGAATGTCCCTCCCTCTAAGGAGATGAGCGCCAAACGATGCCTAGCTGCAAGTCCGCAGTGGGCAATGTGGACGATATCAGTCTATTGCAGTCTGTTATCGTGATTTTGATCTTCACTTATTACTTATTCAAAGTGGTCACTTATTACACTAGCAGCCATTCTACAAGCCCTATGTTGCTACAGGTACCAACGGGGGGTCGTATTTTGATGAGTTTGTAGAGGGGAGTCGTACTTGGCGCGCGTATATACCCCCCGCTCGACGGGATTTTTGGAGGAAAAAGTGGGCGGGGTTAAAGGGGGTCGTATCAAATCCACCTTGGGGGAGGGGGGTCGTAAAAAAATTTTGAAATGTAGCAACGATAGGACCGACCCTGCTTGGAGGTGGCAATGTAGAAAACAAGTTGCAATGTGAAAACTATGCGCCTGCCTAATGAATAGTCCTAGTCCCACTCCACAAGGACCTGAGCACTACCGGCGCTCAGGTGCTTGGGGAGTGGGACTAGGACTATTCCCAGCAAATAAGAGAAACGCAAGGAAGAACACATATAGCTTACATGCCCCCTCCCCCTAGGATCTCTTCCCCTCCCTAAGGCTTACGATTAGTCCTCAAGCACAGCGATTGGCTTACTCACTTGGATGTCCCCTCCCCCCCCCCCCCCTACCCAAAGACATAAGCGCCTCAGTACTTTGTTATGGGCCAGCGCTTACTTAACATACCTCCCGAATCTTCGAGACTGCTGATTTTCCTTAGCAGCACAAGACAAGTGATGAAGATCAGAATAGACGATCTGAAAGATTAAAATATGTGATCCTCACACAGACACGGCGGACTCGCAGCCGGCTGCCCATATCAGCGGTGGGGTGGGGGGAGTGCTTTCTGCCGCGTTGAAAATGGTCTGGTACACTTACCCACGTCACCGAGCCCTCAGTATCAAGTGGAATGTGCATTTGAGCGAGATCATGCCGTTGTGGGATGCAGGAGTAAAAATGCTGAGACACTTATAATGCCTGGGACTGAGTTTTATGGAAGGGAAGGGATTCTGAAAGAATGTTGGCAATTACTTTTCTCCCAAGAGTTTCTCATGGGCTCAGTCCTAGTTTGGGATTTTTTGATGAATGTCACCCCTAAGGCCACGAGCGCCGCTAACCTTATTCAAACAGCCCTCACAAATTATTCACGACTTACCGGTAGTTCATGAGTGAATAAAATGAAACATAAGTTCACTAGGTCTATTAGCGGCGTTATCAGATCTTCAGAATATATGAAAAACAATAATAGATGGAGTTATCGCTTTCAAAATCGCTATTTCCACCCGGAGGCGAGTGGAATTACATGACCTGACTTGTTTATTGTTACACGGGCGGAAGTGGTGCAGTGGCACATCCTGGGTCGTGAGTCGCCCGTGCCAACCAAACCTTCCATCCCTCCGGGGTCGGTTAATCGGTACCAGACTTGTCCGGGAGGATTAGAACACTGACTTGTACTTCGGCTGGCCCCCGCAAGTCATTGTATAGGGCACATTGCATTCAAAACGCCACTACGAATGTACAACTGGAGGTAGAATGCGTGCCGCATCCCAAAAAGGGATTGATCAACGGCATATGCTTTATCCTTTTTGAAAGCTTTATGCTTTTATCCTATCCATTTTTACTTTTACATGCACTCACGATCATGTTGATTCTGCCTTGAGGTTGAGTCGCAGCTTATCAACCATTTGCACCTAAAATTCTCACGCCGGGAGTCTTCCAAAAGAGGCCCATCGCGCGGCGAAAGGAGGAGACGCAGACGCTGCAAAGATGAGTTGCAGCGCATTCTGTAGCGGTTAGCCGTCAGGTCAAAATAGATTGTACCATACTATCGTCTCATATCGCACCAGCCGGCGCTGCGACTCGTTCTTCGCCGCGCGATGGGCCTTCGGGACGCTCATTCCACCTTCACTATGAGTAAGGATAAATTTTATAGTTTACATAATCTTCAGGATCGTCCAGAAAGGAGAGACGTAATGAGTGTCTTGTCCTCCTCATCTGACAAAACTCGCTCAAATGTCCCTCCAAATATTAGGTTTTCGAAAAAGTCCTTGTTGGTTTTGCCGATTTTTTCAAAATTTATTGTTCTCTACTAACAGTCAGCATATTACCAAACATGCCTCCACCATGGTCGACCACATCTTGCCTGTTAGCAGGTAACTTTGTAGATATCATCATTTTACACAGTGCGACTTCATGCTTTCAGTTGATCCGACAGCCAACGGGCAGTTAATTCTTTTGTGGCCGGGTCGCTGGGGTCCTGTTAAGCGCCACAGCCCAATTTACACCAGGATTAGGAGCTTGAAGACTTTCACTTGGAATCTTTTTTCAGAAATTTAACAAACAAAACATAGTGTTTGGTCGACCGGTTACGCTACTCAACAAAGTCCGTTCAAGGCAAGAGTCAAGCTCATGATTGGGCATTATTTCGCCTGAAATTGCGTGTAGAGATGGAGAGGTGGAAACGACAAGTGAAGAAAAAATGCATAAGAAACTGTCGATAAGTACCGAAACGAAACCCTTCCCTCTAGCAGTGGAGGAGGCTTGCTCGAGGAAAGCTACGTCCAAGCGAGATTCCGGATATCCGCACCGTTACATCGGTTGACACGCAATCAACCTAGCTGATTTCACCACGTTAGACCGACCACCACAGCAATCCCGCGTGGGCGGGACCAGCTTGATGAAACGAACCCATTCGCTGTAAGTGTAAAGCCAGAAGCCTTGACGGCGCAGCAGTCTCGAGTGGAGGTGGCCATCACCCCTCTGAAGCGCATTCCTGGAAATATTAGTGACGGAAAGGCTTTCTATGGTCACCTAATCCTGACTCGTGGCTTTAACGCGTTGACGACATCGCGTGTTTTGGGCTTTTGCACCTTGTGGGGACGGAGCTATCTTGCGAGCGCCGCCGCACACCGAAATCATGGAGTTTGAGCTGTAAGTACAAAATACTAAGATGCTATGAAGCGTCTTAAATAGTGTTTGATATGCCGGGAGCTGCAGTAATGGAAGTTCGACCGAAATGACGTGTAAGGCCGTGAAAAGGCAAATTTTACTTACTTTCCCTTTAGTAATTTCAAAATTAATTTGGACGGGGTTGTTTCAGTAGAAATACATATCTTCCCATACGAGTATGTAGGTTTGTATTCGCTTCTATTATTCCTTTCTATCAACATTTTTACGTTGATGAAAAGAAAACGAGGAGTGTACAGAACAGACATTTTTGTGAGATCTGGGAAACCTCTGTCAAACTAGAGAATAATTGGCCTTTCTGTTAGCCGTGTGGTCTTTAAGTATGTTAAAGGCACAACCCAGGCGGAGGTCGTGTGAACGCTTCTCTTCGGCCAGAAGTGTAGACCCCTAGAGGACAATCACAAATGTGGCGTTCTCGTACACGGAAACCAACCGACAAGAGTGCTTGGGCCTTGCAAAGTAAGCTGCCCAAGCTGCGGACTTCTTTTCCGTTATCAGGCTGTTGTCTGGCAATCTCTCATATGTAGCGTTCTCTCGCCCATGCTCTCCTTTCCGCGCTTAGTCTCTCATTCCCTTAGCACAACCGATTAGGAAGATGAGCGAGCCCGTGACTCAAACGTTTTTGACGACTTCTTTTCCTTCTTTCTTTACTTCCGGTCCACTTCGCACCAAATTATTTGCATTTGTGTACAAGAGCCACACCAATGTCATCCTGGGGCATGCCTTTAACACGTTGACGACAACGCAGGACACATACGTCCCGCACTTTGCAGGCCATAACGGACAGCGCGGGACGTATGTGTCCTGCGCCCAATAAATTCATTTTCTTCCGCCAAAAAAGCCAAAACGCGCGTTGTCGTCAACGTGTTAATGTATGACCTAGGAACGCGTACAAAGATCATAGCAATAAGTCGCGTAAACGCAAAAAATTGGGTGGGACGCATTACCGCGTCACAATGTCCCACGAGGTGTGCAATGTGGGACGCGCTACTGCGCCACGCTGTCGTCAACGTGCTGAAGAACCAAACGCCCACAATGGCCGTCATGGATTCCTAAAATACAGGAAACAATATATTATACGTAGCAGATAGGCGTCTCCACCGTTTGATAGAAAGATAACGATCAAATTTGCCCTATTGCTCTGACACAAGAGGATGGGTAGTGAAGAGCGCAGCATAGGGGGTCCACTCAGACGACTGGGGTGTGTCGTGACAAGTGCTCAGCATGTGCCACCAAACTTGTCATCGGACGGCGCCGCCTTTTCTCATTTCGGTAGCCGTGGCACGGACGATTGGGGCGCTGCCGGCTTCACCAACATCACCGTCAGATGTTTGTCGCTGCAAGATGCAACCAAAACATGAATACGGTGCACAAAATGATTTCGGATATTGTTGAATCGTGTTATAATTTATCAAATTCAGTTACACTAAACCAGAAAGTTGGTGTCGTCGGTTCGTTTGTGTGTATGTCAGCTCTGTCTGTCCGTCCTGACAAATGGTCGACTAGAGGCGAGGAGATATCGTGATTGTGGATAACATTTTCCCATCAGACAGAATATAACATCATCAGGGCCTAAGGTCGAATTCATCCCTTGGTCGGCGGTTGGCTAATCGGCTGTGTGAGTTGAGTCGGGGTCTCTGGAGCATCACCGGCGCGACGCTCGTACTATTCGTGCGGCATGCGCGCTGGTCGGGAACGCGGGCGACCGACAATTGAGCGGAGATATATAGTTCGGTTTGATGCTTCACGGCGTATGTGCAGTTCGCGCAGCCTACTCTTTGTTTCTTTTCTGCTGGTCCGATACCTTGTGCGGTACGCGGCGGTGTCTGCCTTTCAAGCGGGTGTTGTTAATCAGCGGGGTGGTTGGCATTGTGATCGGGTGACAAACGACACTAGCAATTGGTAGAAGCTGATAAAGGGAACGAGCTTTGAAGGCAAACAACGTCACATGGCGTTTGGCGCCAGGGTCCACCGTTAAAGACGTAAGTTTCTTGACTAGCAGTATTACTGGGGGGGGGGAGGTGAATGGGTGGTGAGCGTGGACATGGTCCATCGACCATCAAACCGTGGCCTAGCCTGAGCAGCATTCTCGTGGATGGGTGGCATTCGTTGTTGGGACTAAGAGGGCCGAAGGGGGAGACTCCAGATTTCATTCAACTGACCTTAGCATTTCGAAGCACGCGTGTGAAGAAAGATAAGTGTAAGGGAAGCCCAATTATTATAAGTGAGCCACTGTTTCATTCCAATTTTGAGGGCCTAACAGCAATAAACCATCTAATTCACGCAAAATTATCCGGAATTCCAGAAAGAAATGCTCATGTTTGGTGGCCTGGTGTGTGTACTAGGAACCTGGAGAGTCCCGAGAGCCGGAACCCCTTAAGGTCATGTGATGACGCGCGCGATACTCGGGGCGGAGCAAAGCTGGTCTATAACATTCACCGCAAAGCAGCAGTGTATTGAGGCTCCCGTGAAGTATTTTTTAAAAACATTTCTGCCACCGTCTGAACTACGAGATTTACCGCGGCACCCTATCTGTCTGTAACCAGTTATGGAGCCCCCCTGCAGCCCATCCTGGCGCTGGCCATCGCTCCCACGAAGCGACATGTTGCTTGGCAGCCCAGTATGGGCCTTGTCGCCAAAGTCCGGTGCGCGTCATCCCTGTTGGCGCAACAAGGAATGCAACGCTCGGCAAAATCGAATCCGGTTTCCTGGAAGATTTCCATGAATCTCATACGAGTATTTATGCCCATTCGGGCGCACCGTTCGTTTCTCACGTTTCAACGGATAGTCCAGCTTACAGCGCAGAATATGTACTTCTAAATGGCAGTGGCGACTTGTGAAGGTCACTCCCCTTGCGCCCTATCGGCATAGAATTCAATCCGCTGGCCAAAAATGACTGTTATTTCCCTAACACGTTTAACCCTTTCGGTCCGTAGCTGGCGCGTAGGCAATTGCCCACACCCAACCATTCAAAACGCTTCGCATTGCACTGAACAGCAATGGTCTTTTCCTAATCCTATTAGAGCTTGGCCTCAGCAACTCTCCGCCTTCTGCCTCAATTAGTGAGCTAAACTTGGCCTATTTCATTGTGGTGTTGGCTGTAGTAATTGACAAAGTATTTTTGTTAACAGTTGCAAGCAAATGGGCGCTGACCCCCGCAACCAGCAAAGTAAGTGTGACTTTTTCTCAAAATGCTTGAAGTAGATCCATTCCTAAATCAAAATTATGGGTTATAATGTTATGCAAGATTATAAACTTTATCGGCATAACTATGAAATTTCGAATTGTTTCGACACAAGCTTAAAAACTAAGAGGGTGGGCCAATTTTCGAGGTTCCTCAGTTTCTTTGTTTGTGATCGAATAGCTTCCAAATTTCGCCATAATGATACCTACATGCTCGCAAGTAATAAACAATAGCTAGAAGAAAAATTTCTCCACGGGGAAAAATTCAGGTCCGAAAGGGTTAATACTTCATCATAGGGCAGGTAAGGAGCTGCCAGCCGCGCGAGCGGCGAGGCGAACGCTTGACGCTCATCCATTTTTGGATTGCAGCCCAGCGGGGGTAGCCTCATTGTGAGCATAACCCAGGGGATTGTCATTGCGGAAGTCGCGTCGATGCGACGCGCATTGTACGTGACCACGGCAGGAACATCGTAATTTACGCTGACTTCGGGTGCTCACTCTGTCTAAACAGCTTATCTCCTCCAAATCTCCCTCTATCACCAACTCATCACCATCACCATGGCACACCCCAAGCCTTGAAATTTCCTTCGAAACTCTCGCAATGGGAATGGTGGAAGGACTATACTTAACTACCATATAAACTTCTGAAAAACCATCAATACTCGATCTTCCGCTCCATGTCCCTTTCTATAACTCCAATTTCAAGCGTGCGCGCTCCCATGTTTCAGCGATAATATTTTCTGCCAGATGGATAAAGATTTTGTTGGAAGGACTATTGCAAACCTGCTGATGCATCGAAGCCATCGGCGATAAGCTGTTGACATTCTCTAGAGATCGCGATCAAAGTCAATGGCAAGTTTTGCAGAAAAACAACATAAAATCCGACATAGAAATCTTTAATCGCTCGAAGTAACGGATCAAGTGGTTTTATTCGACAAGAAGCTGCACATTTTTATCACTTGAGGGGACTCAAGTAGACTGAGTTCCGCTGGCTTCGTTTCCCCCTTTTTGTGACTGGTTGGCTTTGTTTACCACCTTTAGGATCTGGCTGGCCTTTTTTACCACCTTTGATGAATGGCTGGCTTTGCATCACACTTTTGGTGCCTGGCTGGCTCTGCTTCTCACTTGTGCTGCCTGGTTGGCTTTGCTTCACACTTTTGGTGCCTGGCTGGCTTTGCCTCTCACTTGTGCTGCCTGACTGAATTTGCCTATCACTTGTGGTGACTGCCTGGCTTTGTTTATCACTTGCGGTGAGTGCCTGGATCTGGCTCTTGGTGAGTTTGAGGTTCCGCAGAAGTTGCACCATGGAACGGCTCGAAGAACTACTAGTTGTAGAGGTTCCAACCCCACTTTTCTTAGCCTGAAATATTCGTTTCCTCAAACAAGATCCCATAATTTCACACCAATTGAGATGATATTGGTGGTGGTGATTACGTGTCAATTCATATTACAGAAACTTGATTGTATCCAATTAGTAGACATATGTATATGGGGAACATAATTTGGCATGGTAATTTGACCCTTCGGCTTTCAGTGCTATATAAACGTACTGCTATAGTCACAACCACAATGTAAATAGGCATAGCCAGGGTCAAGCGCCCGTCCAGTCCTTTTTGAAGGGGGTCGTATTTGGGGTCGACAAGTTTGGAAACCAGGGATGGTCCTTTTCTGGAATTTGAAAGGATCCTGGTTGCAGGAGAGAGTGTCGTCATTGAGACATTTTTGGAAAATTTCACTAAAGCCTCTAAAAAGAGCATGAAATGGATAAAGTGGCCCCTCTCACTGTCGATTTTGTGGAGGAGAGCAAAAGTGCGCGGAGCTGGAGTGTGCCCGATTGGCTCATCAGGAATATAATATTTGCTATAGGAACAGGCATAATGATGAGGGTTATGGGTGAATGTTGAAGGGGGTTTCCGGAGTGAGGGCAAAGGTGTGGAGTTGGAGAGTTAGAGGGGTTGTTTAGGGGATGTGAAATAACAAATTTCCAGAGGAAGGGTCCTTGATTCTTTAAAAATCGACCGAACACCAACGGTTGCCCTACAGTGAAAGTGAGACTCAAGGTTTAACGTAATCATCCCTTGAAATTGAATTATGTTCGGCTATCGCTAGGCGCTGCCTTCAACGACGCGTAGGCGAATCAAGCAAATTTGTTCAACACTTCGACAAACATGGTGCATGACGGTTGAAGCAACAGTCCCAGCGGGTTCCTACCTTCGACACTAATGTAATGAAACGATGCACTCGCCCTAGTAAAGAACATAAAAATGTGACTGAACAAAAACCTCACCTAGAAAGCCGCTAGAAAGGGACATGAACAGCTCGAAGTGGGCGTGTTTGCACATCGTCGTGCAATCCCCTAAGCCGATCTTAAAGGAAACTCCACGAAAACTCCGCCCCCATTACCACAATGAGAAAATACCTTGAAGGAATCTTCCACGGAAAGAAGTGACATCTCGTCTTGGGAGGATCCTACTATGATAATCGCTAAGCAAGGGGTCGTCAGTGGGAACGCTTTTTCAAAACCGTTTTTTGCATGCCGTAGGGCTTTCTCACGTCGACCACCATACTGTGTTCCGTTTTCGCTGACGCCGGCCTTGAAAGCACAACAAAAGGTCGAAAAACATTGTAAGTTGATGTATGGTTTTCAGTGCCCGAGTGGTTCTTTGAACTTGTGGAATAAATCACCCGCAAAATTGAAGTACTGATGAAGACGGATGAAAAAACCAGGTGAAATTCGCTCAAATTGAGTCTGTTCAGTGTTATTTTGCTAAGAATGTACGAGCTTCATAGGCGTAGCGCCACCAATACACGCAATGCAGTGAACGTGTCAAGTGATAGTGTCCCGCCTCAGTTTGCAAGATTGTGCGGTTCTAGTCCACGCTGACACAGCCATTTGCTTTTGATAATCTTTCCCCAACTGACGTGCAAAGATTGCTTTCGATGTCGAAACTAACGCTTATATTTCAAAAGTCAGTTGAACAATGGACAGCAGCTCGTCAAACAAATGATTTATATCCATAAACTGGCGGATATAGTTTTGCAGCGCCAAACTGCGGCCAAAATGCGCCTTACGCCAAAAAAACGAACAGCATATTCGTGATCAAAGGACTTTGGATTACCCCCATAGCTGGATTTTCGGGAAAAAATCGAGGTTGACCCTAAATCGCAAAAGGGTTACCCATGTGTACAGGTCGCATGTCACGCCAGCGGCAACCCTGCAGAGTGCGGGGTGCGCGCGCATCAAGCGAAATGCCTTCGTTTGTACGAGAACCAAAAATTTGTTTTAATCAAACATTTCCATACACGTCCCCGCAGTTCCTTGGAATCGATCCAAGCTATCTGATGATGCACGCCGTGCGCCCGTGAAGACCCCTGGTCCAATAGCCTATCTTCCTGATGGAGGGAGGAATCTGTCAATTCAAATCATGCGTGTCTCTTGTTGTTCATTACCGGCTTGGGTGCTGCCCATTGTCCATTTAGTATTGGTAACTTCTCATTATTTGAAAGAGGGAACAAGAATTCGTTCCAGTTCACCAGCTTTGCAAGTACTTGGCCTGACCTACTCAATGGCCAAATTTCGGACCAAGATTCAAAATCTCAATTTTCTCTAGAAACTGCTAGTTTTAGAGAAAATCGACGTGCCCGATCATGAATAAATGACATCAAATCTTTTCGCTGATAGACTTCAATTTAACGCCTTTCGGGCGCTCCATTTTGTGTCTTTCGGACTTACAAACTTTTTCCGCTAGATTTCGGCGTAGTTTGAAGTGCAGTACTCAATTCTGGGTCAAGGATAATGAAACGTAACCTAATATAGGGTACTGGGCGCCATTTAACGAATGTTCTAGCTCCAAATCTGAATGCAAAAGTTTTGTCATCAAAGCGACCTGAACCCTGGATCGAATTTCCTTTATCTCATTTGTAACTCTTCGCCAGGGGGCCGCTCAGCGAAAATGAACAATGTACTGTAGTCCCCGGTGAGAGCTATTGCAGCATGCCAAAGAACCGTTTTGGTAAAAGCGCTCCACACCTTGAACCTGACCTCCCTTGAAGTCATGTCTGTGTGTGTGTGGTGTGTGTGGTGTGTGTGTGTTTGTATGTGTGTGTCGTCTGTTGTAACGAAATCATAGCTCGAAGTCAGCAGAACAAAGCGCATGGTATTTTCTTACATATGTCATGCAGGGGATGGAATCGTAACACAAGTGTACGTGAAGAACTATAACCGAGATAAGTAGCTGATTAAGATGGTGCTAGAAAGCGCAGCATGCGCACAATTTCGTTTTGCCGTTCATATTGCAATAGAGCTTCTAAGTTACAGTAGTGGGCGGTCCCGGACAGTGTGGTCTCATGATGGAGCGATTAGCACGCGAAATAAGGCTGATAAAACGCGTTAGAAACGCAAATCTGTCGATTCCGTTAACATGGCTCGAAGGGACACCAGCGAACCACACTTACAAATGAGTAGAAGGGGTTGTGCACGGTGAGCATTGTTGATAGGTGATAGGAATGATAGCAACTGATAAGGCGAAAGGCACGTTGGAAGCAGAAAGTCGTCGATCCGTTACCTGGCTCGCACTGACATCCAAACCCACCATAATAACAAATTTTTAGGAAGAGGTGCAGCCCGGGAACATTGATGATGGGTGATGGAATGATAAACTGCCTAAAGCATAAAACCACGTAGGTGCGCGAGTGTCCGCGAAATGAATACGCGAGCACCATATCGCAGCGTTGATTCAGATATATTAATGACAGGCTGGACTCGAAACATTTTGGTGAAAGGGCAAAAAAATGACAATTGATAGGGACTGATCCAGACTTGATTACGATTAAAAAATAAAGGGTCGTTAAATATTATCTAATTAACATCAAAAAAGTTCCAATCGTTCGAATTTTTTCGTTATATCGAGATCTTGCCGCTAACCATTTCGAGCTTTCTAGGATGGCGGTGTTTGTGCATGATAAGTGTTGATATTTTCTTCAATGCCATATCCGTAAGAGTTGCAACGCGCTAAATCAGTCCTAAGATCTCAAGCATTGGCATATGTTTATGGGCTATGCCCTATAGCGTAAGCAGCTACCGTGCAGCTTTAAAAGCAATATAGGTTAGTTAATCCAAGCTTATTCAGGCGCAGACCATTTTAGAAATGATTGGGGTGACGAGCTGCGTGTAAATAACTGTTTTATCGCTAACATATAGCCCACCTTCGTTAATCACACTACTGCAGATTCATCGAAAGCCATGCTTCTGCTCAACAAAAAAAGCCCGGCAGTGCCTGCATTTTTGTTACTTTACCGGTACCGCGCGGCGTCCGCCGACTGCAGTCGGGCTCTATTAAACCAGTCAACGTCAACTTAAGATTTTCCGAAGTGAATTAAAGTAAAGATACACAATCAGAATCTCATTTATTATTGAAAACATTTTCTTAATTCTTTTTATTTTCTCTGAAGTCTAAACAGCAGTATCTCTATCACGCGTAAATTATCAGCATCAGAAAAAATGCTGGGTGTTTATAGAGTGTGATAAATACCAGATGAACGCTTCGCTTCACGACCATCCATGATGGGGCTTGGTGCGAAATTGAGCGCCTCCAACGCTCAGGTTATTGATGACCAACAAAATTCATTTGAGGCGTCCTATGAAAAATCAGTGTCCACATGTCCTCCAGTTTTCGCTAACAGCCTACCGTTTTATGCGCGCGATAGCGGACGGAGCAAAAACTGTTAGTTAATCGGAACTTAACGTTAATGTTGCGCGTTCTTTTTGCTATGCTCATGGATGTCTAGGGCCTAAGGGGTATCGTTTTCTGTGTGATGAGACGGACTTTTTCCGCGGAAGATCTTTACCCCCTTGCGGACGTTGCTTGAAACCACTTCCTGCCTATATTCAAACCCTAATCTGAACTAAATTACCCCACCGAGCTAACCGCACAACTCTGACTGCCAAAAAGTTTGTCTAGGTAAGAATGTATTATATCTGGTGCTTACCATCCTGTCATCCTTCTCTCTTTTCCATGAACAGTAAGAAAACGATAATCGAAGAAGAATGGCCAGAATCACGTACAAAATGAGAAAACTGAGCGATGTTACTGAAAATGGTCACTATTATGTAGAAGACATCCTTCTTAACAACCAAGAAGTGTACAGCAGCCTATAAGATGAGAGTATTGCGGATGGGAGGCTGAAGAGCATCCCTAGTCATGGTGGATGCTTGGGATTTCCAAAAGCCTCAGCACACGCAGCGTGATACAGTACTCCCTGTCTTGTTGTTTTATCTAACGCTAACTTGGTATGTTGATTAGCAGGTAGCATGTACTTCTATGGGCGTTTTTGAGGATCAGCTCATGAATTAAGCTCATGGAAGAAAGAAACCTTCTCAACCTTCCAGGTATGCGCGGGTGACTGGTGGTTTCTTGCAATTTTGTCAACTGGCATGGAACTCTGGCTTCTTCATAACGACTACTCGTTGTCCTTAGCCGTCTAGTTTGGGGCATAATGTCTCCCGGCAGTAACAGTTTTGTACTAGGTTTCATTTGAATATTTGCTGTGTTGCTTGTCGTTATTTTGTTTTTTCCTTCGCTTAATGTTGACTAACATGAGTTCTGGTTTTATTTGGCGCACCGAAAGTGCAGTTTAAATAATCAATAAATAAGTAAAAAAATAAACCGCTAACAAATTCGAGGGATCGCAACCCTTGCAATATCAATGTTCTGCCGTGGTGTGACTCTGATAACGTCACGGCTAGATGGCTCCACTTATTCGAAGCTCTGCCATGAAAGGTTTCACTAAGGAGCCAGGTCGATGTCTGGTCTTCCTCAAGCTAGAAGACATCAAAAGTACTCTGGCACGCAACAAAGGCAAATAGAGTGTGGTTCGCCCAAGGAGTTCAGTGAACGTGAAAGATGGTCTCCCTACTACCATCGTCTGGTATGCGTAAAAAGTTCGGCTCGCATGGATGAACAACTTTTCGGAGAGGTCCTGAAGCCTGTTGACAGAACAGAGAGAAATTACACTCACAGCCGTAGCACGTTTCGTCTGAGCTAATAAATGAGTAGTATTCGCCCACAAATGTGACATTAATAGCGTAGAAGTGGCACCCAAGATCGAATGTTAACGACGGCGACAGCTGAAAATACAGACAGTGAACAGTTCCGGTAAATTTTAGATTGGTTCCAAAGCAAGAGCCCATTTGGCAAATACTACCTTCCCGTAGTAATCCTTTTACGACGATGGAAGCTATAACGTTGTAAGCTACGTCACTGCAAATCAACCACCCACTTACCCCTAAATTGAGAGTTTTCGGTGCTACATCTTGTGATACAGCTTCGCTGCTGTACAGTCGCTCTGTGGCCTGTAATCATGGACATAAACACTTAAACTTGGATGAAGTTCTTAAGCGCGACATGTTTCTCATCTAGGCAGTTAAAAGAGCGACATCTATCATCGCGGGGTACCCCCCAGGAGGCCCGTCGCGCGGCAAGAAGGCAGAGTCGTCGGACGAGTTGCAGCGCGTGATGTGCATTGTATGACGTGCAATGGGACACTATTTTACCAAGGCGCAAAATCCCTTTACTGCGCGTGCGACTCGTCCGCTGACTTTGCCCTTTTGCCGCGCGACAGGCCTCCTGGGGGGTACCCATCATCGCGCAGCAAAACGACTTCTTATAACGATATGAAAGACAACAACACACAAGCATTGACCTTTGCGTAAGCTGCCGCTTCAAACGACACTACATGTTCGTCCAGAAAAATTGTGCCATTGACGTAGGAAAACTCCCAAAAAAGCTCCAAGCTAACACCTTCTTTAACATCAAAACTGACAAGGATGCCACTTTCCTGAATGGTCCACAACAAATCCACGAATATCCAAATGATTAACGTACGGCAAAAATACGCGACCCTTAGAATGAGCCGCCAAGCTGTATGTACCTGGGTAACGTCATTTGGACTTTACCTTCCTGAAAGAACTCTGCCATATCACCACGCATAGCAACACCTTATACTTTTATGCGTTCCGTATACATATTAGAATTTGTTAGTGGGTAATGAGTCCTCCTCGGTAGTTGGGGGTGTGTCTTCATGACGTATTAGGTGGAGCTGAGCTTCACAGGTATAGGTATAAAGCGGTAGCCAAAAAAAGAAACACTACACATTTCAGACGGCATTGATCACAATTTGCTAACCTCTAACCGACTGCTCCCAACTTGATATTGAACAGCACATTCTAATCTATCTAAACATTACATGACAGCCGAATCTCATTCAGTAAGGGGGCATAATGGCTGCCCTCACCTCCCACCCCCTAGACTGCCTACACTCCCGCTGGCGCACCGGTTTCTCGAAGTACGGGACCCTGTGAGCGAGGGGGAGTGAAGGCAGTCTAGGGGGTGGGGAAGAGGGCAGCCACTTAACGTTGCATCACAATGCCCCCGCCCCTTACTGAATGAGACCCTAATAGCCTTCTACGCCCACGATATCAGAAGATTTTCCTACGGAAACATGGTTTACGGTATGAGCTCAAAGAAGTCGTCGAGGTACCATAGACCATTACGACGTCCCTGAAAGCTGGTCAGAAGCGGTTTTGCTAGTCAAAGCTAATATCTCTACGATAACCGTAAGGCTCGTTGAGCTCGACGATGGCGACAGATGACTATGTCATATTTTAAAAACGAAGGGCGCCTATTCTACATTGTGCTGCCGTAGCAACTGAAGGAGAATGCGGGGGAAAAGGGTGATGAGGGAGGAAACTAAGAGCGACTAAAACCATGGTACGAAAGGAAGTTGAGGCATTATTCTAAGGCCGTCATGATCGTGATAACAACGCCAAATCTAATTTAGAATGAAGCATTATGGAAGGTCTCTATTTTTGTCTGACAGCCATAGTGTTAATCGCAAACTACCTCTGTGCGTTTTCAGAGCGCGGACTACGCAAATAGAATGCTGAAAACTAGACGCGGGTGTTAGCTTTACAAGCTCGTTGATAGAAAATAATCCTGCTATTCAATGAAGTGTCCACAGGCCGATCTACATAATCGGTGCCGCTGCATCAAGCAGACCATGCTTCGCCCTGCCCTTTCTCTTTTTCTTCCTACCGTTAGTCCTGCGCAGCCACAGGGTTCGCTGCTTTTGTCAGTCGCCGCCACTTTGCTCTGTCCAGGTCATCTTCTATCGTGGCAGTGACCTAACTTAGGTCCTTCTTGATGACGTCTTTCTTCTGCTTCTTCCTGCCCTCCTGCCACTCATAGTACTCACATTGCACTTACCGCTTTCGCATTGAGAACGTTGAATTTTGATCAATATTCAATAAAAATGAAAGGGTCATGCCCATTACGAGGTCTGGGATTGTTACTTTAAGAGTATATTTTGCCTATTTTGTGCAAGCAGTCGCCCGGCGTGACCAGGAGACCCTAGCGTCAGTTGAGCGATCTCACTGGTATATTCAGTGTTGCTATCTCTAGCACCATAGCTTTGTTCCCAGCAACTGTATACCATTTTACCTCAGCCCAATTTTAACCTAGATAACTTCACAGAAGTTGATATGTACTTCATGCTTTGACCTATGATTCATTTTATCTCACCACATTGTGAACCATTCCAGGCACAGTACGCTTCGAACGAGTAGGTGTATTGAATAGAATCCATTGACTTCTCGGACTATTTTCATCTCCTGCTTTACAGCGAATGGTTGTGTAGTAGTCCGCTGTAAACACATTTTATCATATACACGAAGTCGAGCGAGTTTTTAAGGCGTCTGTGCGTTGCGGAAGTGTTGGCTATATTCTTCGAAGACAGCGAACACGATGGCTGAAGTCTAGTGCGGTTTTCATGACGTCATTGAAGCCACTGGTAGAGCGGCGTTGAGAGCCGCCCCAGCGTTTTGTTGAGTTTAATCCACCAATGACCTAAAATGATGTCAGCAAACCTCAACGCCCTCCAGCCTTCAACAAGAACGATTTATTAATGGTGAATTCGTACCACTGTAATTTATGTACTTAAGTGTGGTGTTAAAGGCAAACCCTGGAATAAAACTGGTTTATAAGAGCGCACCATAGTGATAGATGAACTGCGATTGAACCAAAAGCGGTAAAGAAAGGAAACCATTGGAAACGTCAAAATTTATAGGTTGACCTGCAGTAAGATCGGATGTATTAGGATGGTAAGAAAGTCCTGAGCCATTGACACTTTTTTGTGCTTCTTTTTTATTTCGCGTACAATGGAATCTACTAAACAATATATTCACCATTGTTACTCATACAGAGTTCCACCTAATGGGCAGGTCAGCGACCGCCTTCTCCCAGAATTGAGGAGACTGAGGGTCAAAGAAATCGCTGACCGCTCTTTCAACGTCTTCAACTTGGTAAATTTTTTCTTAGCTAGGAATGCCTTGAGGGGATAAAATAAGTGATAATCAGAGAGTAAAATGTCAGGGGAATAGGGTGGGTTGGGAACCGCGTCCCAGATCAGCCCTTCCAATTTTGCACGGGTCTCTTTATCTATGTGGGGCCTGGCGTCATCGTGGAATAGGTGGACAGAAGTTCGTCTCGGTCGTTTTTCTTGAACAGCGTCCGCTAGTCTCTAGAACTGACTGGCGTAAATGCTGCCGGTGACGGGGTATCCTTACGGAATTAGCGCGTAATACAACGTTCCTCCCGAATACCAGAAGCAACAAAGAAGACACTTCTTGGGGTAAAGGTCCGATTTTGCTTGTGTCGGCGGGTCTTCTTCTCGAGGGAGCCACACGACACTGTGCTTGTTAGAATCGTAGAGGACCCAACTCCCATCTCTCGCAATCATGCCCTCCAAAAACTCCTTTCGGTGCGGACTGGGTACCCACCTGACCGCGTCCGACGGTTCGCTTGACCCTGCTCAGGATCACATTGGTGTGGCTCTTGTATATGAATGCTCTTGTATATAAGTGCAATGCATTGGTGCGAAGTGGGCTGGCAGTAAAGAAAAAAGGAAAAGAATCCGTCAAAAACGCCTGGGTTAAGGGCTCACTCACCATCCTAATCGGTTGTGCTAAGGGAATTAGAGACTAAGAGTGGAGAGGAGAGTATGGGGCGAGAGAGCGTTACAGATGAGAGACCGTTAGACAACACTGATACTGATGACTGATAAGAAAAAAAGTCTGCAGCTTGGGTAGCTTACTTTGCAAAGCCCAAGCGCTCTTATCGGTGGTTTTCGTGCACGAGAACGCCACATTTGTGATTGTCCTTTGGCGGTCTATGCTACAGACCGAAGAGAAGCGTTTGCACGACCTCTGCCTGGATTGTGCCTTTAACGATCAGCGCCCTAACTGTGCGTTTTCTGCGACGGATAAGATAGACCTTCTGTAGGGAAGGACATTACAAGCTCTCTCGCATTGTCCTTCCTACTAGTTGGGTTAATCCCGGAGCTTGCCTCTAGGTATTCAAATTAGCAATTGTGCGGGTCACGGTATCCTAAGCCAAGATCAGTTTAGCATCTATTCCACGATTACCCTAGGGCACTTCTCCATGATCCTTCAATGATGTCCAAGCCACCTAAGCGGCGATGTGAGCACTGAGCGCGCTTTACGCGCCTCTCCTGTGGTCACTATTCCTTCCTGCTGTAACATTTGAGCGCCATTCCCTTTCTGCTGGTGCATCGCACAGTTGGCGACCATCTTCTCAGCTCTCTTCTTGGTGTGCGCAGAGAAAAGACGAAATTGAAAAAATGATAACACGTGACACCGCGCGTCACATCGCGAACGTGATTATGGTGAAACCAAATCATAGTACAAAAGATTATTTCACTCTGCCATCGTGATCGCCGCCTTCGAAACAACGTTGCGTAACATGTGCTGTGAATTGAGGACTAGACCCATCGTTATCATTCCAACCTTATTCAGGACCTAATTGGAATGCGAGTAAGTGAACCGAACGAGATCATCTTCTGAATGCAAAGTCTGGTCGACACCAGGCCTTCCAAAAAAATGCAATGGTACGCAAGCGGAAGCATAGGCAAAACACCCGGATGATTTGACAAAGCCGAGGCGCTAAGGCACGCAACATCGGCCTCGCCCAACACCATCGAACCCACCCACAGTTCCATATCCTACTGGCATAGAGCTAGCAGTACTGAAATCAGTCACTTACTTCTTTCAGCTATGGCTTGTAAGCAACGAGCGTGTACGAGTTTCTTATTTTGAACTTTCTAGGCGGTATTTTCGGAATTTTTGTTTTGGTTCGACTCATTAGTAACTTTAGTAAGCTTAGCAGCTCAATAGTAACGCTTTATAGTTAAACCTAATATTCACAATTAATTCCTCAAAAGCTCAACATTGAAAGCACATACTTGAAGGTTTCACTCGGAACGAAGCTGATGACAAGCCTGGTTTCGCCAACTGTTTGTCACAGCTTTTTGCGAGGGCTTGTGTTGGACATAAATGCACCTAAATAGCATTTCATGCTCTACCGTCCGCTCATCTCAGAATGTTGAATTTCATGTGCACCACTGATATACACTATCGTCTCGTTGTTTGCTGACGAACAACTTTTCACCCATGAATGGAAAATCGTATTTTCATACGTGCATTACTTTTACATGCTGTTCAATTTTGGCATTGCGTGTTCACCATGACGTAGACAAAGGAAATCAGATGTAAATTGTAAGTGACTAATTTCAATGACGAATGATGTAGAAGAGTTGTGAGGGTCTGTTGAAATATGTGAGGATATCTGCTGACGCGACTGTCCGCTTTGCTACAAAAGAGAAAATATTTTAAAACCTGCTGTATACGGTAGCAGTCAAAAGCGTTCGCCGAAACGGTTTGCCGTGCTTCTCTTTTTTTTTGCCAGAAAAAAATCAATGGTGATCTCAAAATTTTCTTCGTATGAATATCCTGACTCTTTAACATGAAGATTCAAAACGCTAGAAAACACAGTACATATATCCATTTTGGAGATCTTTGCTCAAGCGAGAAAAAAATGATGCCCCGAAAATCGTTTCGGTGAACACTTTTGACCGCTATTGTATGTTAAGGCTTTCGAATATCTAACACGAAAAAAAAACGTGTGAAGGACTGCACTCGTTTTTTGCAGTGAGCAGAATCTGATCTACTTACTGCGCGTGCCCACATTTTTTTTCCTATACACCTTTGGGAAAAAAGGCACTCACTATTCACCTATTACAACCCCAAAATCTCAAAATTTATTTTTTCGTCGAAACTTCCTCTATAGGGGTATTCGGTGCCCTGATCACGAAAATGACATTCATTTTTGGCGGTGACGCCATCTGGCGCCAGTTGGCGCCACCTTGTCACGACACATGTTTTCACCAAATTCAGAGTAAAGTTCTGTATAGGGGTTACTTGATGTCCTGATTACGAATATGACACTCGTTTTTGACATTACCGCTGTTTACCGCATACTTCCCGCTGTTCTGGGCTCTCTCACGTATACATAGCGCCTTGGGATTAAGCTTAGAGGATAGGGAGACTCGGAATGAGTGAATCAGGCACCGTGTGACGAAGATGGAGCGTGTGAGATCACAGGGCAGGGGGCTCACTCACTGATATCCTTCCTCTCCCCCAAAAGCTTAGTCCTGATCGCGATCTAGTCACTAGGAGGGCGCAGACGAAGAGAGTAAAGCGCTAGCGCCAAGAATGAATGCCATGTTCGTAATCTGAACACCAAATTACCCCTACCCAGAAGTTTACATCGAGTTTGGTGAAAATGTCGTGACAAGGTGACGCCACCTGGCGCCAGATGGCGCCCCCGTTGAAAATGGATGTCATTTTCGTAATCAGGGCACCGAATTACCCCTAAAGACAAAGTTACGACGAAAAATAAAATTTTGAGATTTTGGGGTAATAGTTGAGTAGTGCCGAAAAAATATAAAATATCATCATCGACGTTTATAGAGGGATTCGACAGGGCGACATCATCTCGCCCAAACTCTTCAGTGCCGCTCTCGAAAACGTCGTGTATCAGTTGGAATGGGAAGACATGGGAGTGAAGGTCAACGGCCGGTAATCACCACCTTCGTTTTGCTGACGACATCGTTCCTATAACGCCGAACATTGAGCAAGCGGAGCGAATGCTGGCTGATTTCGACTGCGCCTGGTAAGGTCGATCTACGGCTGAACCGAACGAAGACGATGTTTATGAGAAACGGATTGGTTCCTGATGCCCCATTCACGCTCAACGCAACGAACATCACCGAATGCTCCAGCTACGTGTGCCTAGGTCGGGAAATCAATATGATGAACGATCCAGCACCAAAGCTGAGCAGGAGAAAACGAGCGGCTTGAGGAGCGTACAAGAACATCGAGGAAGTAGTGGGGAAGACGCGCTATCCAACGCGCTGTCGAGAGGACGATGATGGGAGTAACCCTATACACGCAAGCGCGGAGGGGAATCCGGAGTTCGGGATACGCCAACGATCGAAGATCAGGGACACGTTTTCGCCAAGGAATCGAAGATAATGTGGGCGGAACACGTCATGCGATTTCGCGATGACCGCTGGACCAGAGCGGTAACCGATTGGACCCCTCATGACGTCAGACCAGCATTTAGACGACCGCCGGCTCGGTGGTCAGACTTCTCACGGAAGCCCTAAACGAAAGGGATGGACGGCTTCGTGTCCCTCGAGCGAGGAGGGTCCACTGGACAACTCTGGCACGCGACAGGGACGAATGGAGGCGTTTTAGCGCCCGCTCTAGCAAATCGACGATCAACGGGACGAGCTGACAGGTGATACGTTTAGGAAAGCTGCGCTACCGCAAAATGAGGGGACATCATCTGAACTAAATCCAGGAGGGGAAGGGAAGAGTAGGCAGGATCCTCGGAGAAAGTAAAAATATGCACGCTGGGGTACCCGATTTCCCCCTTAGGCTTATTGTTAGTCCCGTTTGAGAGAATAACGAGCTTTTGACGCTATTTGAAACATTCTGCCGTCGTCCCCTGGATCCTGCGACAGCGCATTATTTTGCTAACGGCCCTTTTTCCTAAAAGCTTGAAGAGATATTCACATGTTCTGCATTGTTTGCTGTTTGGGAGCACCGGCAAGAGCGCAGTTTTCAAGATGTTTTCTTTGGTTAACAGGTTGCATCATCAAGTGTCCCCCGTCGGACAACAGACCAATTGTGAGGAGATAAAACCATAGTTGGGGATTCAATGATTGTACAGCTTCTCCGCCCTCCAAATCCTCGGCGATTGGTGGTTGAATTTGCGTACAAATTCATGACGTTGCGGAGTCCTCGACGATGGGGGGGGGGGTGTCGTGTTAGGCAAAGTGGGAGGGAGAATGTCGTAAGGGCCGGAATCAGCAATGAACAGAGTAGGTATAGGAAGTTAGGAAGTGGATAGAGATTGCTACTCGCGCTATCTCAAGTTCGACCGCGCGTTCGATCAACGTGGCGTGCTTCGTTTCCCTTTCCATGTAATAAAGATTTGCGTTTGAAAGATATCAGGAGTCATTTAGGAGACTATTCAAGATGACTGAAATGGAATTTACTACTCAAGAAGAAATGCTATTTACAGTGTAGCATCACAAGCGTATAATCATTCGAATAACTGGGAGCTTGCACTACATTTCACACTTATTAAAGGAGGAATTCATGCTAAGAACGAAGGTCAAAGAAGAGGGAAATTGCATAGTTCGAAGACAGGCGGACCGTCTGACAGTGCTGACCGAGCGAAATTGGCAGCGGAAGATTTGACCCCGGCGGTCTAGCATGACTCACTGTATTGGCACGGTTGGCGGGATACGCCCAGCGACTACCTAATCCTTCGCCGCAGTCTAATCATCGTCTATGCGCGGCGAGTGATTAGACAGCAGAGAAAGCGTAGTGTTGAAGAGGGCACAGCGATTAGATTAACATCATACGCAAATCAACGAGCAAGGAAGAGGTCCTATTTCTCAGGTTACAGGCCTTTTCAAATGGTAGCTTCTTCATCAGTGCTCTACTGGCCTCCTCTACTCTTATTTTTAATGAGCTACCATTTCGTAGTGAACACTTCATTTAAAACGCCGGAATCTTGTGAATCCAGAAGCTCGTTTCGCTTTTGAGCAAAATTCTCCATGCAGTTTAAGGATAACAAGGCATTGAAAGAGAACCTCTCGGCGGCATTCGAAATGAAATCCTCAACAGGGCCACTTTTGGAATGCTAGATGTGCCTGATTTTAGAAACCTCTTCATAGAACAAATCTATTTTCGACACCAACTAATTATTTCAAGCCAGTGCATTGGGGGAGAGTTGTGGCTTTTCAAAAAAAGTAAAAGTTCGCTCATCTCGAGAATTTTCCTCGTTTGTTTTTCTGCAGAAATCCTCAACGGGTCATTTTTGATAATGGATGTATCAAGTGATTGCGATGGTCATTTGATAGAGCGAATTTGCTAGTTTACTATGCCATATTACTACAGCTTTTCTGATTTATAGGGTGGCCACAAACTACGTTAACAAGAGCCGCCGCAGGCATGTTTGAAACTAAACTGAGATAAATAGGATTATAGAGCATTCGCAAGCCTTCCGAGACGAAGGCCCATAGGCCCAGGGGCTTAAACCTCAAGTACCTATCGGGGATCAATTCGCCGTTTCCCACTAACACGCCACGGTGAATGAGCTGCGCGGACTATTTCGCCCCTTTCTCAACGCACACCTCACCCAACTTGGGAATGGGCTTTGTTCCCCGTTCAATAAACTTTGATCTAACATCATGCATGTAAAACGGGTAGAGCATGCACAGTGAAGGGGGATGACAGTTGTTGTCCAACTGCCATATCTCGCCGTCCAATGTGCGTGTCTACGAACCTGACATGGCGGCTTCTGTGCATGGATGGAATTCGCGTGGGTAGGCTGTTACCAATACAACTTGCTGGAAATCGGACATCCACTACTTCTACATTAGGATCATAAAGCAATGAAGTGATTACAAGGCGCGCACGATCACATGTTTCATGTTCCAATCTCA
>MU868524.1:67550-77621 GCA_036418205.1 Ostertagia ostertagi
CTGGCGACCTCTCATCTGTGGCGCTCTCTCGCCCCATACTCTCCTCTTCGCGCTTAGTCTCTCATTCCCTTAGCACAGCCGATTAGGAAAGTGAGTGAGCTCTTAGCTGAGCGTTTTGACGGATTCTTTTCCTTTTTTCTTTACTGCCGGCCCACTTCCCACCAATACATTCGCATTCGTGTACAAGAGCCACACCAATGTGATCCTGGGGCATGCCTTTAAAGTGAACATGCACAGAAAATAAAGAAACAGTACCTTTCAAAAAAAATTAAAGGGATTTCCGTTCTCCAATCATTCAGGGAAGCATACCTTACGGCCTCAGGGCTGGGTTTGCACTCTCACGGCAACAAAACTTCCTGGATCGATGGTTCTTTCGCCCTTCAAACGGGCAGCAGCTGAACATATTAATCAGGCATTGGTGTCACTTGTTCGTTTACTCGTTTTATGGCTACGTGTCAGTTCACGCGCAAAGTGGCATCATGACACCGTGTGTGACAAGGGCCCAGTATGAGTTGTAGGTGTTGAGCAATTCTCCTCCAACTCAATGTTGTACACCAATTGCACCCTGCTTGCAAATGCGCGCATCACATGGCGGAAGTGAAACTGGCTAACTCACAGAATACTATGCCACGTGGTTGTGACACCAAAAGTAAAATGCTAAAAAAAAGCACTAGATGAAATCTCAAAGGTTCTCCAGTTCAGCGAATATTATCGAGTAGTGCCCGCAGTAGCACCGGAATTGAACTGGTACTTATCATATCCTCGCTAACATTCGGCACCTATTTATTTATTTATTTATTGCACATAGGTGCGCCATTAGCACTGCTACGAGTTTAGTAGACATAAAATCAATCAATGACAAAAGAGTAAGGATAAAACCCATAAAATAAACAGAAGAGTTTAACAACAGCCGTATTCAATCTTTCGTCTAATATGTAATGTGGGACTAGGAAGAGACATAAATAATATTGCACTGCAGATGCACTCGCCAACTATGCTCAGCCTTCGACGAAGAGAAAAACACAGAACTCCAGGGTACATCACAAAAGGCTGAGCGGGAAAAGCAACTGACCAGTCAAGAGGAAATAACTGATAATACTCGTAACTTCTTTTGAAGGATCGTTTCGCAGACAAGAAAACAGATTTGAGCTCAGCATCGCAAGACCAGTACAGCGGACTACATCGTTAGAAATGATCGGCTGACCAATTAAGCATTCCTTTGTGCAGGTCCTCATTGCGCCCTTGGTGTGTTATCACAATCATACCTTTGCGAAACATTGGTAATGCAAATCCTGCGAGCTACTAAGATTTGTTAGCGGGTTATTCATTCACCAGCTCAGCTCCGCGCACTACCGCGCGTATGGCACCGTAGACGCCGGTGAAAATAGACAGCGTGGAGCGTTAAGTGCCTGAAGAATCCAGCAGAAGTCAATTCGTAAAACGCCCTGGCAACCGCTCCATAGGCTTCCCATTTTCGCTGAAAATTATTGTCTGATACGCGCAGTGGAAAGCAAAATTAAACGAGTGCTTGTAAACAACCACCATGCGTCGAATGGTGCTTGCAGCTAGTGAAGTTGATATAAAGTGCTCAGAGGTCATCATCGCATTTCCTCAAATACCATACATTTCGAGGAGCCTTGAGCAGCGTAGCTGTCGAGTGAGGCTTGATGTTGATGATGATAACCCAAATAAGTTGGAATATCTTGCCTAGGGTCTGGTTCTCAGGAAATTAATGCCTTTGTGCTGATCCTTCTCTTATCAGCCGTAATTATCTTTTATCAGCTGTTATCAATTTCGATTCTCCACCAAGTATGTTCCCTTTCCACTCTCTACATTACTTGTCGAAACCAAATCTCACTGCTGTTGGTACGCACCCAACGAATCCCGTGAAATTTGCGTTCCAAGGCCTCTTATCAGCCATCAGGTGTAATCATTTCAGGTCAAATACAGGGTGTTCCATAAATACTGCAACACTTTTCTTATCTTGTAACTTCTCTCAAAGTGGACGTATCTTCAAGTGGTCACACACTATTCTTAGTCCGTCCTTAAGATGTTGAAAGGAATGACATTTATTCGATAAGTCTCCCTGACGCTGTGAGTATGGCTTCCAGTTGCTCCAAACGCAACTCTGGTGTTTCCCGCAGGGCATACTGGAGTTCCTTCTTCGAAACTTTCTAGAGAAAAGGCTTCAGCTCCTCTGTTTGGATGCATTGTTTAGTGCAGGCCTGTCCCCTAATATAGCCCAAATAGGATGGTCCAGCAGGTTGAAATCGAGAGATATGAGAGCCATTTGTTTGAGGATGTGAAATCGGGAACAGCATCATGAGATCAGTCCTAAACAAATTTTGCCCCTTATGCAGAAGCTGGTTACAAAGAATGTCATTCCTCCTTGGAGAAGCTAGATACCTTAGTAACGAATGGTGCACTGGATGTCAACTGGTCATGATCATATGACACCTTCGAATCGATTCTGCAACTTCGAGTGAGGTCGGATGCATGGCCTATACTCAGACAAAATTCGATGATGACGATTGCCCCTTTTCCTATTGCTTATGTTGGGAGGATGTTTTCTAGACCCATTTCAAGCGTTGCCAACAATTACACTTGCAATGGTGAAGAAGGGAGCGGATTTTCAGGTGGCCGGATCCGTCCTCGATACATACTCGACGCAGATATCTTCTCAACTAGGAAATGTAGAAGAAAGCTAAGAAGACCATCAGAAAGCGCAAACCTTCCGCTTTCCAAAACTATCTTCCCTTTTTCAGGATCTTACGTTTAAGAGAGATATTGCTCTTGAAGTGGCAAAAACTCGCGTGAAAATTTCAGCGTCCTCGACATTTACTCGACGAAATTTGAGAGACCCTATCTTTCTGCATGGAAGGCTTCAGAGCAATTTCAATACTTCTTGGAAACGCGAAATCCAGCTCTATCTAACCCTACCTCAAACTGCTTCAAAGGTTATGAAATGGAGGAATGCAACCTTTTCATCGAGGGTGTAGATTTCGACGTTTTTTTTTTATTTCAGCAAATCTGACCCAGTGACAATCGCGCCGCAGCTGCCGTTGAATCGGCCTTTGATATACACTCGGCTGTTTTGATATACTCAAGCAGGAATCAAGATTAAATCGCAACCCCGTGCCTTCAGGATTTCTGTGCATTTCTGAACGAACCTGACTTTGAGGTCACACAAAGTTAATGCCTCTTTCCTCGAGTCGATATTTCAGTAAATACACAAAAGTGTGCAGCGATGAAAGACAGTGCATAGATGACAAGATGAGGCGTCCATAACATTACTTGGGTATCATCCAGTAAGGGGGGGGGGCATTGTGATGCAACGTCAAGTGGCTGCCCTCACCCCCACCCCCCTGAACTGGCTTCACTCCCCCTGGCTCACGGGGTCCCGTACTTCGAGAAACCTGTGCGCCAGGGGGAGTGTAGGCAGTCTAGGGGGTGGGGGTGAGGGCAGCCACTTGATGCCCCCTTACTGGATGAGACCCCATTATTTTGCAGGATTTTTTTTTGATTTATTTTGCAGGATTTTTTTTGATTAATTAATTGAATTTGCTCTCTGTTTGGGGGTCGTGCCAGGATCTCGATTTCGGGGGGGGGGTCGTACTTCTGCGACCACGTACTCGACACGATTTTCACCCTGGTGGGCATTGTTTGAGGTCTATGATGCAATCTTACAATCGGAGAAGGAAACCTCTTTGGGTGAACTTCACCCATTGGGGCGCGTTATCGCTGCTGAAGCACGTGTTCCCATTGACGCCTCTGCACGTTGCATGGGTAGACTGCACACTCCTCAACCACAGTGAGCTCTTTTGAAGTCGATCGAAACGACGACTTTAAGAAAGCAAACTTTGCGAGATGATCGCATGTCTCCTTCAATCTCGTCCAACTCATGAGAATCTATGTTCACAGCGTGTAACAATTTTTTCATGGCTCAAAGCGAACGACACAATGGGCCCTGGGAGGACTGATGGTCTACTGCAGTTTGGCGGTCGCTGATGCCGGATTGCCTTTAAAGCGAGAGATTACGATAAAGTGCGTATGCGGCGTGGAAGTACATGCACCATTGGAAGCAGTAATCAGGGGCCCAAGGAAACGAAATGTTGCGTTTTTGTGGTTATCGTGAATGAGGGTGCGAGCTATGTGCGCAGACGGTCGCAAGCTGCAAGGCTTGCCATTCCTTTCTGAGCCCCGCCACGGTCTGTGCTCCGCCCCCAGCAGCAGCGCCCTTCGATTGCCAATGTGACGAGATATTCCACTTCCAGAGTGTATCCTATAACTTTTCATGGGATGCGTGATCAATCAAAGCATGATGCTTGCTGAAATGATAGAGGCTATCAGCATAACATGTGCAAACGACCTCCTAATTGGTTGCTAGCTCGTCCATTATCGGAGGTCAACGGGCAAAGAAAGGGGTCCCATTTTGCGCCTTCTTGACGGATTTCTTTGCTTTTTTCGCCACTGGGGCATTATTCAGCATCTCCACTTCCACTATGAACCCAGTCCAAACTTATCGTAATCCCTCGCTTTAAGGTTTGCATGCGTTCAAGGAATATTTACCCAGATCCGTGGGCATGCCGAAACGTGTTGGTTTTTCAGGGCCGCACCAGACTTGCCAAAGTTTACTGAACCACTTTCAGCAGCTGTTCGCTTTATGCGCAAGTCTGTGGAGCTCAAAATTCACACTATTACGACAAGCTCCTCCTGCTGAGGCGCCCCAGACGGAACTCGCAAAATAGACAGTGACGAACATGTTTTCTACTGACGGTATTATTCCCACCTAAAGACGGGTACGTACGGTCGAATTTCGTAATATGAAAGAACCCTGAGGTAGGCACATAGTCCTTTGCGGGGAATAACACAAACATTGTTTGGGAAAGATGACTCGGGTATGAAGAAATCGGCACCTACTTATGACTCAACCTAGATTGGGATAGTAGTCCACTCGCCTGAAATTGCCGAATCTGCTACTTTCAGCGATTCCAGTTGATATATATCTAACCAGTTTAGCTCCGCCCGCTACCGCGCGCATGACACGGAAGCCTCTGACAAAACTGACAATCGGTGAAGCTTTGGGTTTCACCGCTAACTATAGCTGCTTCGTTAAATGCATTACTGTCCGTTGCCCATCTTGGCTGTATCTCACTGTTTGATAAGCGCAGTGAAGTGCACAGCTAAAGTGATGATGTAAACAACCACCATGCATCGAGTATCGAGGTAATTTAGCGGTCGAATATTTTTGTAATCTCAAAACGGAATGCCCAGTATTCATTATCATATTTATTCGAGCATCCCATTCATCCTCAAGAACTCTAGAAGGTGTAGCGGTCGAAAGGTGTTTGAGTTTACAATTACAACGCTAATGAAATGATATACAGTCGAGATCCGTAAGTTGGGGTAGGCGTGTCACCGGAAGTGACGTGGACTTGATAGAAGTTGCGTAGATAAGTCGTTGCCAGCATGCTTTGCTGATATCTCGCGATGTATATTGGAAGCCCCTTATCCACATAGATTCTATCAAGTACACGTCACTTCCGGTGACACGCCTACCCCAACTTACGGATCTCGAATAACATGTATAAAATGCATTATCTACAATCTGGTTTCAAGTGATCTCTACGCTCGGAGGCATATCGTTACTATTAGTCTCTCATCAGTCGTTATCGACTTTCACCCCCACCAAATATGTTTCTGTCCCATCCCCTATATCATGTGCCCCAGACGGAACTCGCAAAATAGACAGTGACGAACATGTTTTCTACTGAACGGTATTATTCCCACCTAAAGACGGGTACGTACGGTCGAATTTCGTAATATGAAAGAACCCTGAGGTAGGCACATAGTCCTTTGCGGGGAATAACACAAACATCGCTTGGGGAGAGATGAATCGGGTACGAAGAAATCGGCACCTACTTATGACTCAACCTAGATTGGGATAGTAGTCCACTCGCCTGAAAATGCCGAATCTGCTACTTTCAGCGATTCCAGTTGATATATATCTAATCTTGTCAGCGCAATATCCCACGTTCTATACTCGATATCCGAAAGTTGAGGTAGGTGTGCCATCGGAAATGACGTGGCCATCGCTGCGCTTGATAAAAGCTATGTGGATAAGCTGCTTCCAACATATATCGCTAGATATCAGCAAAGCATGCTGGCAACAGCTTATCAACGCATCTTCTATCAAGTGCACGTCACTTGCGGTGCCACACCTACCCCAACTCACGGATATCGACTGTACTTTCTTAATATTCTGTCGCCTACTATCCAATCTCCTAAGTCGCGGACTACGAACGCGGCTTTACGCTTCTGAAAGTAGCACTCCACATTCCACAAGAACGCTCTTGAGGTATGGTTGCGGCCCATTCGGTCCCAGCCACATTTTTAGCTTGAACCCTGTGCGACCTGGCGCGGAACTGGTGACGTTGTTACTCTGGGCTGGTGGGCAGCAACCGGCTTTTACTTATGCTGGCAACAATAAAATGGGGATGTACTCCATAATGATCATTGTGCGTTTCGGGGGGCATTAAACTGGATACCCACTTATAAAACTTGACAGTCTTCGAGGGAGCGGAGGGGATCTGAGGGAGGACGTGAGCAACTTTGGCTCCTCCTGGCGTTTTCCCCCTCTCCTGAGCTTTGTCCTAGTGTCACCAACCAGCGGTTTCCGCATGCATTGTTTTGAATTTCTCCTTGGAACATAGCGCAGAGAGAACGTCCGACGTCACGACTGTAGGCGCCCATGTGGGTAAGCGCTATCCCGACTGCTTTGATGTTAGTACTGCTGCCTCATTTTCTTATCGTATACGAGACTAATTTCGCTTGGAACTTTGTCAAGCTATCATCGTACCTCTCTTAAAGCGTGAAGACCTAAGATTGCATGGCTACGGAAGATCAGTCTGCAAACCTACTCCTATTGACAGGCGATGAAGCTGATGAAACAGCAGGCTAGACGATCCGTGCAAGGAAACAGCAGAGGATCAAAATGAGCTCTCATATCCGGTGATCGCTTATATAGTGCTGCATGGTGGATTAAGATATGGAAGTATAAGATAAGAGCAAGGAACGTTCATTTTATGAGTTTCGCCACTGCCCATAGTGAGAGTAATGGATTCAGAGAGAAATGTCCATGTCAGCTAGGCCTCCCCAAGGGTAACGTTGTATACGCAATCTCATCTTCGGCTGCTCAGGCAAATACTTTCTCTATCACGACTTGTGGTTCAGTAAAGGTACACCCTATGAATTAGATCACAAAAGCGAGGCTTAGTCCGAAAGAGGTTCAGCTGTTTTTAGGCACAGAGAACATACCGTCTTCTTTGCACAAAACTGACTAGCTGAGGCCCCAATGATTGAGGATGGTCCATCACCTCCACCCAGCACAATGGGCCCCGCATCCGGATTGACGTCGTGAGCCGTCTCTAACTTTTTTTTCAACAATCCATGCTCCACCGTCTCTCATTTTTCACTCTTCCTTGGACCCCAAATATCTCTAATTTCGTTGTCTGCCTCATTGAATCCTTCACAGCCTCACGGTTAGAGAAGAGGGCTCTCATTTCGAATGCTTTCAGTGGAGCTTCTGCTCATTATCCTTCACCACTTCACACCTCTATTTCCTTTAGAATTGGTCTGTCCCTAAGTCTCATGTTGATCTAAATCCTACTATATATAAGCGGCTAAGTGTGTCTGTTGTGTGTGTGTGTGTGTGTGTGTGTTTGAACCGGAAATTCATAGCTCGAGTCACAGCAACGATAGCGCCATGGTTCTTACATATGTTATAGGGGGTGGGATGGGGACACAAGTGGTATGTGATAGGAACTGATAACGACTGATAATAGGCTGATAAGAGGGGCTAGAAAGCAAAAGTCGTCGATTCCGTTACCTGGCTCGCATTGACACCAGAGCAACCATACTTACAAGTGTTATGTGGGGTGGGACGGGACATTGTTGCTGGGTGATTGGAAGTGATAACAGCAGATAAAAGCTCAACCTCTCCTTCTTCGTCAACCATTCTCCGCTTTTTCCCTGTTTCCGGGTTGCCTCTAGACCTGCTTATGAATCTCGTGGTGAACTCCATCACCCTTTTCTTCCTCAACAATCTCTCCCACGTTTTCCCCGGTCTCTGCACTGTCTATGAGCTATTTATATGCTTCGTAGCCAATCTCTTCCACTTTGGTGCACGGTCCACCCACCAATGGAAGTTCACTTCCTTCCCTTCGCCGGCCTCTATTTACTTCTTCTCGTTTCCTGAAGCCACTTGAAACCGAGTTATATGTCTGACAACAAACTCTGCCCACTTTGGTGAATGCCACCAACCAATGGGAATTGAGTTCTGTTCTATCGCCGCCCTCTCCGCTTTTCCGGTTTCCGGGACCACCTTGATCCGAGTTGTAAGTCTGGAAAAAAAAAATCCGCCCACTTTGGGCGTACCACGTCTGCCAAGGGTGGTCGAACTCCTTCCCTTCGCCAATTCTGTCCGCTTTTTTCCCAATTCCCACGGCTTTGCAGAATTTCTTGGGCGAAATCCGCCCATTTTGGTGCATGCTCCGCCCACCAATAGCAGATGATCTCTTTTCCATTACCGACCTCTACCCCTTTTTTCCCAGCCTCTGGGACATCATAGAACCGAATCATAAGTCCGTGGCAAACACCTCCCACAGTACTGCAACGCCCTCCCCCCAAACCAGTGGCATTTGACTTCACTTTCGCTATCAGACTCAATCTTTTTTACAGGTTTCCAGGACTTCTTGGCACCGAGTTATAATGTTCCGCGGATAACTCCGCCCATATAGGTGCACGCCCCACCTACCAATAACACTTGGGCCTTTTTCCTCCCCTGACCTCCACCCACTTTGCTTCCGGTCTCGCGACTTCTTGAAAACGAAGTTTTGTGGCGAACTCCGCCCTTTTGGGCGTGCTCACCCACCAATTGCAGTTGCCCTCCTTTCCTTGGCTCACATCCCCTTTTTCCCGGTCTCTGGGACTTCTGAGTTATAGGTCTTGTTACAAACGCCGCCCACCTCTGTGCGCGACACCCCAGTGCTAAGATCTGGGCACTCTATCCACCCTTTTTCCACCTCTCCAAGACTTCTCGGAACCGAGTTGTGTAGGACATGTAGGGCTATCCACTTCAGGACACGTTCCGTCCCTTGTGAGCAGGCCTCTGCTCACGTCATGCATGCTGGAAATACTTTAGACATTGCTCCCCTTCACCATTTTTTTGCTGCTCTGTGAGGTTTCTCCTAATCGAGTTATGATCGTTGTTTTTTTCTACTGCTCCATCTTCAGCACAGAAGGATAGTAAAGCATACCCGTTCCACGAATCTTCGGTTATAGTTTTTTGGGATACTTCTTGTGCAATTCAAATTTGTTCCACGATTTCGCTCAAAAATGCATGAGTTGACAGCGAGGCAAAGAGAAAAGCTGTTATCTCTCCATTTCCCTCTAACTCTTTGCATTTCAGCCTTGTCGTTTCGGACATACACGTAGCTCTGCCACTTTTCGAAGTACCTTTGAGGCTGATTGACAGAAACCAAATTAATCTTCTAACCCGTTTTACAGGCGCAGCTTGAGAGGTTTTCTCACGCGAACTCGGCAAATGATGGGTGAAAGTGCACACACTCAAAAGCATCAATCGCCCTTTTTTTGCAGGAGTGTAAGGTAAAACTCCTTCATTTGCTTATAAATTTCGTACGTAAATGCGAATATCTGCTTGTTCTTACTGATGAAGTTCTTCCTAAGCATAACAACTTTTGCAAACTTCTCTTTGTCGAATGAAATCAAAAGCATAAAGAAAAGTTAAGCATTGGGGGTTAGTTAACCGCTACTCGAGATGCGCCGCGCATTCTACTTCTAGACTAAACAGAAGGGCTTGTCTGCCCAAGGTTCTTTTTCAACAGCGTTATGCAGAACATCGAGGTTGAGAATGATGGGTTGGGGTGTAGACCATTTTCAGATAAAATGCTAACTCCCGACTAGGGTGAATCACAGGTGCACTGTGTACTGATAGAGCGTATCACGAACGTGATTGAAGTGATCGAATTGGTGTCGTGATTGTGCTATTGT
>MU868524.1:77721-108135 GCA_036418205.1 Ostertagia ostertagi
GCATTCGTTAGCTAGCTCTGTATCGAGTTTCATCCGTTTGTCAACGACAAACTGCGGTGAGAGGGCCGGTGATTGAGACCCAGCCAAATTCGTGATAAAGATTGGCTGGTTGCTGTAGTGGCAATATTTCCTTCACTCTCTTAGACTTATTCAATCGTTAGCCGAGGAACCCATCGAAGATTTTGAACCGGTCTCGCTCTATTCCATGTGAGGAATTTTGTTCAGGATGAAAACGAATCGCCACGCGATCCCTGTTTTTGCCCTCGACCACCAGCTCTCTGAACCTTTTGTCTCGGAGGATTTGAGCAGTGTGTTATGGAGCACTCATAATGGAATGGAGGCGGTTGTTATCTGACCACTCTCTAACGTGACTCGTGTATGGAACTCCAGCGTTTCTGTAGTCACCTTTGCAAGGTACTAGGGTTGTAGATTAGCGGCTATCCAGATTTGTTGTTATTGAGGATAATTTTTATAGGAAATCATCAATCGATAGGTGTTAGTAACCAGAAAATCTCTTATGTTGTTAGCTTAGAGGATATGTTGCATTCTTGATTGAAAGGCTGATAAGAAGGATATAAATAGGGGGCGTGACAGCCAGACAAGCAGTCGAGCTTGGTGAGCAAGCCAGCGCAAGGAGGTGCAACTATCGAAGGAGGTGCAACTATCGAAGGAGGTGCAAGGTTACTGTAGTTATGACTCATGTAGAATTTCTTATTTATCGTTAGAAAAATTACTTAAATTTGTAGTAACTCGTTTAATTACCCAAGTTTGAGGTATTCGTGCGTGTGCAATAAAATTGTGATCTACAAACCGCGTGGCAGAAGTACGGTGCAAGAGTTGGTGGTAGAAGTGCAAATCAAACTGGTGCATCGGACGCTGTGATTCAACCCGTGGAAGTCCGGTGGTTCAACGAGCAGTCAGCAAAGGAGAGGTTAGCAATAATCCTATTGCTTTACATACCTTAACGCTTTGCATGCAAACGCTTCTACTACCACTTCTCATTGATTGAAAAAGGAAGTATTTGGAAATCGATTAAAACCTTGCTCTTCTGCATTGGGCCATTCAATCCCGTGTCTCTGGAAAACAATGGCAACTTCACTGAGTGCACGTAGAGGGGTAGTGACCCGACAATGTAACGCTCTAGCCGAGCTAACAAAGTGTTATACCAATCTTCTACGGGAAGTTGCTTCATCGAATCGAGCTGAATATGAAGATTTGATACGCAAGCTCAATTCCGCGCAAGTACATCTGAGGACTGTGCAAGCATCACTCGAGAGGGCAATGTATGCGTTCACAGAAGCTGTCGATAATCTCGAAGCGCCGCTCAACGACGAAGAAAGAGAGCGGGTGGAGGAGCACGTAGAGAAAGCGTCCTCTATTCTATCAGAATCAGAGGCGATGGTGGCGCAGATTGAAGTACGCAAGCAAGAAACCACCCCAGGGTTAGCACTGTATTTTGGAGAACGTGCAAACATCAACGGAGGGGAGCATTTCTACGGGAATGCAAATGGCCGCGTGGAACTCCCTCGCCTTCCTATCCCAGAATTCAGCGGGAAAAGCTGGCAGTGGGATAATTTCTGGGAACTTTTCAATGCAACGGTGCATTCTCTTCCGATCTCAAACCTGCAGAAATTCAATTATTTGCTGAAAGCGCTCAAAGGAGACGCACGACAGTCAGCAGAGCGATACCAGGTAACTTCGGAAAATTACCCACTGGTGCTAGAGCACCTTCAAAGAAAATATGGCACCGTTTCATCAATCGTGAGCAGCCTGCATGAAAGACTAGAAAAATGGACAGCTCAGAGTTCTGACCTGAAAGATCAGTCCAGACTTTTTGATAGAATTTCTTCGCTTACCCAGCAATTGGAGAGTAAGGGAGAACATTTAGACAGTCCATGGTTGCTGTCCAAAATCCTTTCAAAGTTCAGAGACGATATCCGTAGGCGAGTCCTAGAAAAAAAGGTGACACTACCAGCCGAAAAAACCTGGACTCTGCGCGAACAAATGAATACGATCGAATCGGTGCTCAGGCAGGAGGAAGAAATTGAACGCCATATGGCACCAAATCCTGATCAGCACATCGCGCGGAAGCAGAAGCATGTTGTGACAGTCAAAAAGACAAAGACACCATACTGCTTTTACTGCGAATCCATAGACCATTGGCCCTCTTCATGCACGAAGCTCAAACTCCCAAAAGAAAGGGTCGAACATCTTAAGAGATCCCATAGATGTTTGGGTTGTGGGTCCAAGAACCATCTATTTTCGGAATGCAAATCCAAGGGTTGTATACACTGTGGGAAAAAGCACCACAGTTCGATATGCTTCAAAAATGCGTCAGCGACCCCATTCCTGGGAAAAGAGGAGGTAAAGAGAAACGAAAAAGTGAGAAGAACAACTCAGAATTTCTCTTCAGCAGCTGAGGATACCTCCAATAGTGGACAGGAATCCGCAGAAGTCGAGAATCCCACAGTCATGGCAGTGTCAGAATCGTCGTCAAAACAGAAAACGAACGACATCTTCCTGCTGACAGGAGTACTGAAGGTGATGCATCCAGTGACAAAAGAGCTTCAAGAGGTGGAAGTACTTCTCGACACTGGTGCAGATAAATCTTTTATAGACTCCAATCTAGCAAATGAGCTCCAGCTTCCGGATTCGGGAAGGGTAACAATGAAGCTCACAACATTTGGTTCTACTGAAAACAAAAAGATCCAGTGTTCGCTGACATATCTCGACGTGTGGGATGAAAAAGGGAAAAAGCACACACTTCGTCTTTTTACGCACAGCACGTTGACTACGAACCTCAAAAGCGGAGCCCTCGACAAAGAAGATCTCAAGTTCATCAGACGCAAGCACATACACGTATGTTCTGCGACCGAAAAAGGACTAGTGCAACCGAAAATCCTGCTAGGCTGTGATCAACTGTGGACCTTCATCAAATTTGAGGCCGCACACTACAGCTTACCTTCGGGTCTACTCCTCATTCCTACCCGGTTTGGTTATATGCTGTCTGGACAGAAATATATAGGAAGCTCAACCATTTCTGAGCACGCATCTGCTTTGGTACACTCGTTCCAGATGGAGGATGAGTTGCAGCCCTGGGAGCAATACTGGGATTCCGAGTCACAAGTTCCAGCCAAAGAATTTACAGGGCCAGAAAAAGAAGAAAAGGCGAAAGTCAATAAACAGGTACTCCAGGAGTTCAATGACACCATCCAGCGAAGAAGTGATGGTTATTACGTCCGAATTCCGTTTAAAACGGATCATGCCGAATTGCCTGACAACAGAGCATTAGCTTGGAAGCGGTTGAAAAGCATCCTGCAGACGTACGCTGACCAACCATTGGTGCTGGAACAATACGATCAGGTCTTCAAGGATCAGCTCCAAAAAGGCATTCTCGAAGAAGTGCACGAAAGCAACGACTTGTTCGCGGTAAAGAAACATTACCTTTCCCATCTGCCGGTATTTACTCCACACAAAGAGACCACGAAATTCCGTGTGGTATTTGACGCTTCGGCACATTACAAGAACTGCCCATCACTCAACGATGTGACACACCAAGGGCCCACTATGCTTCCGAAGCTCTACAGTATTCTACTACGCTTTCGTGTTGGCAAATATGTCCTACTGTCGGATGTAGAAAAAGCATTTCTCCAGGTGCGCCTACAGGAGAGGGATAGAGACTATACGAGATGCCTATGGGTCAAAGACATCAACAAGCCCTGTACCGAAGAGAATTTGGCGGTGTACAGATTCACACGAGTTACCTTCGGGATCAACGCTTCTCCCTTCCTTCTCAGCGCAACGATCCTTTTCCATCTCAAAAATTCTGTCGAAAACAAGGATCTCGCAGACGAGATAGCAGCAAATCTCTACGTCGACAATTTATTCTCGTACGCGCAGACAAAGGAAGACGCTATCCAAAAGTATGCTGATTTGAAGGAAATTTTCTCCGGCATACAAATGAACTTGCGCGAGTTTATTGCCAACAGCCCAGAAATAATGGACTCCATAGCAGAACAAGATCGGTCTTCCAATATGTCACCCAAAGTTCTGGGTCTGCCTTGGGATTCGACATCAGACCAGTTCAAATTGAACGTCGTAGTAGAAGAGAAGATTTTTGTCAGCAAACGTGTGGTGGCACAACAACTCGCTTCCATCTATGATCCTATGGGATGGTACATACCCTTACTGGTACAAGCGAAGCGTTTTCAACAACAGCTGTGGAAACGACAGTATGATTGGGATGAACCCCTCGACGAGCAAGACAAGGAGGCTTGGCTAGCAATAATCAGGAGTGTAAGCGGATTCACTCATAAAATTCCTCGCAGGATCACTGATCTGGAACGATCGTATTCGCTCGTCACCTATACTGATGCGAGTTCTTTGGCGATGGCTGCCTGTACATATCTCTCCACTGAGAACGAATCTCATCTAGTGATGGCAAAATCGAAGGTTTCGGACGCTCAGAAGGAGACAACAATCCCAAAGCTAGAGCTCAACGCCCTTACAATAGGAACGCGATTGTCTATCAACGTACTTCGGAGTCTGTTACCTGTTATACACATTTCTCGCATCCTAATCTTATCAGATTCGGAAATAGCACTGAAGTGGATCTCGTCACCAATTCATCGCAGCAACGGTGTCTTCGTAGCGAACCGAGTGAAAGAAATCCGGAGAATCGTAGAAGAGCTTGCTACATTGGGAGTCTCTGTGCAGTTTGGATATATCGAGACCGCAAATAATCCTGCAGACTGCGGTACAAGAGGAGTGTCATCCAAGGACTTCGCAACTCATAAATGGTGGACAGGATACACGCTCAAAGAAATCAACGAAAGTCGTGTCATGCGTAACACCGTCACTATGCCAGAAGAAGATGGAGAGGAAATAATGGAGTCAGTGGATGTTCACACAATACAGACATCGGATGATTTCGAAGTCACCGACATCATAGACCTCCGAAGATTCAGTTCTCTAACGAAAGCGAAAAGGTCAATGGCCTATGCTCTGCGATTTTTGAAGAAACTGTGCTCACGCGTTGAAGGAGAATTACAGCGCAAGCTGCAAGATCACCTTCCGTGGCTTGGACACGTTGTAAAAGGAAGTTCCTTGTCAGCGACAGACATGCTTGATGCACATCACGTTCTCTTGAGGAACCATCAAATGGTACACATCAACACGCCGTATAGGAACGCGCTATCGAAGAACTTGAATCTGAAGGAAGACAACGCTAGGCTTCTACGGACTTACGGACGTCTCAATAAATCTGATTTGGATCCAATGGCGAAAAATCCTATCTTCATCGTTCCACACACCGAGCTTTCCCGTATGATCATCTCAGAAGCTCATGGGACCTACCATAGGAGCACAGCGCACACCATGTCCGAAGTACGACAGAGATACTGGATACCAAGATTACGAGAGCAGGTCAAAAAGTACATACATCAATGTGTGCCCTGTCAGAAAGCTAACAGCTTGCCATTCAAATATCCCCAGATGACAGACATTCCTGGATTCCGTGTTACAAAAGCACGACCGTTTCAACACATCGGCTTGGATTACTTTGGTCCATTGACAGTTTTCCGGGAAGACATGGTCAAGTACTCAGTCTACGGCTGTATATCTACGTGCGCTGTAACAAGGATGCTTCATCTCGAGATAGTGCCAGATGGAACGACAGAGAAATTCCTTAACGCATTCAGACGATTTGTTGCCAGACGTGGAAAGCCAGATACGGTGACTTGCGACAATGCACCAACATTCCTATTGGGCAGCCAGATCTTGAATGAATCGACTCAAACGAGGGAGGCAGATGAAGAAGTGGAGAAATTGATGAGTAACGAAGGGATAGAATGGCATCACATAACGCCCTACTCGCCATGGAAGGGCGGATTCTACGAGCGTCTCACAAAATCAGTAAAAAGCTCGATGTACGAAACTATAGGACGGCGAATTCTTACCATGGAACAGCTCGCTCACGACCTTGCTTGCTGAAGTAGAGGCATGTCTCAACACACGTCCATTAACCTACCAGGAGACGGACTACGAAGACAACGTACTTTCCTTGCGACCGATAGACTTCATTCAAAATGGAATGACTATCAATATTCCGTTCGACTTTTTGAATGAAGATCAAACTGATCCATCATACATTCCTCCTAGCGAACTTCCTCGGTTCAGGACACGACTACAAGTTGTAAATGCTTTGAAGTCATCGTGCGCATTAACGGAACGTTTTTGAAAAGTGTGGTAAAATTCATACTTAACCGCACTACGAGAACAGCACCGCCGTGATATCGACAACAAAAGAGGTTCTTCAAACCAACCGAACGAAGGAGAAGTTGTATTGATAGTGGATCCATGCCAAAAAAGAGCCTTTTGGAAAATTGGCCGGATAGAAAAACTAATCCATAGCAGTGATGGCGCCGTACGAGAAGTTGAAGTTAGCAGTGGACGAAATAGCCTCCGACGGCCAATCAATCAATTGGTTCCTCTAGAAATACACGATCCTCAAAACCATGCTCATGACAATAAGAAGGCTAGCGATGACGATTTATGTGAACAGCAGCAGAAACATGACGAGGAAACAGATCAGAAAAGAAAACGGTACAATCTTCGTCCAAGAGCCACTCGCCATCCAATCTCGACCGGAGAGACCTTCATCGACTCGCCCACCAAGAGATATGCAAGGGCGAACTCACGATCTAGTACGACTTGTCTGCAGTTTCTTATGGTCGTCGTCATGACTGTTGTGGTGACTGGACGACGAACTCTGTCTTCAACACAACCGAACATCGATCTGTCAGAAAAGCACTCGATAGAATGTCGACCAGGAGGAATTTACCTTCATTCTCCAAGTTCATCGGCATACGAACTCTGCGTGAATGACTACTGTGTTGCGGATCATGCCCCACCCATACACAAAGTGATACACGTTCCTACACGATACCTTCTTCATAAATACGATGCGCAGTGAAAAGTCAGGGAAGGAGTAAACTTCTCAGTGATTGAGACAACATGTCCAGCTCAACCTTTCTGTGGATCTATCAAATGTACGTTCTGCTTGGAAAACGTTCTTAATCCGGAGTGCTGGCCGACGGCAGCGATTGTAGGCGCAGGAGTATTGTCCTACCTTCTAATCGCATTATGTTACACCATCTGCTATGTACCAGTGACAATAGGACGTTCACTCCGCCTGCTCTGCAAAGGAATCCGCTGTGCTTGTTGCACACTTGGGAGCTTGTTGTTCGAATGTATTCGATACATGGTTTTCAACTTGCGAAGGCAACGAACTCATCACTCAAGGCGGCTACTAGAAGCATTGGCTGTTTGCGGACTTTTAACAACTGTCTGGACGTGCCAGACAGTCAATGTCTTCTCACATGAGCTGAAGAATTGCGTCACAACATCAGGACGGACAATATGTAGCATAGAAATAGCATCTGTTCTGAAAGTGAATTCGTTCAAAAGAGAAGCCTGCATCCGGCTGCAGCACAATGGTTCCACCGCTATGGAAATCAGATTTGACTGGATCGGATTGCGCCTGCTGTGTGAAAAGGGAACAACGATGTACACACGAAACGTAGTTCAGAAAGTCATTGATAGCAAGAGATGCGCCCGTATGGGATCTTGCATTGAAAACAAATGTGCGAGCATAAATTCTACAAGCATGCTCGAGGAGCTTTCCATTGGCAACCAATTCCCAAGAACAACCTACTGTCTGGAACATTGTGGCGGACTAGGGTGCGGTTGCTTGACTCCAAGCTCGGGATGTCTCCTGTACCGAATTTACGCTGTTCCTGCAGATGACGAAATCTATGAACTCTTCAATTGTGTAAAATGGCAGGAAGAAGTCAAGCTAAAAATGCAATTGAGAAGACACAAGGAGCGTAAATTCATGAGCTACGTACTCGCGTTAAGACCGAACGTACCAATCCAACTACCATCCATCACGACGACGCTCAGTGTACTCTCATGGCAGTACTTCAAGCTTCTTGAAGCGACATTCGTCAGACGAAAAAACGCAACTGCCCTTTGGACTCCTTCAAAATCGCCATTACTGCAATGCTCGTCAAAGGAGAAAGCAAAGTCGTTACAGTGCTCACTTCTGCATTCATGTGACTGCACCCCAGCAGAATCCCAAGTAACATGTCGCTGTGAAAATCAGGACATTGCAGAAGAATTTCATCAAATAGGAAACGTTCTGCCGGTAACATACCCATTTGTGAAGATGGCTAATCATCCGCACCACGATGTGATAGCACATATTGAGCACGGCGTAACGGCAGAGCTTGTTGTGAACGTGAATGAGACAGTAGACAACATTGTAACCGAAGTTACGGATGAAGTCTGCTATATTGCAAACACACACATATACGGATGCTACAGCTGCAAGGAAGGAGCAAGAGCCAAAGTAACTTGTTTCTCATCGGGAAGCACCTTCGCTGAATTGGATTGTGGAACCGAAACTTTCACCATTCCCTGTTCACCTATGAAGGAAGAATCCACGCTTCGCTTTCTGATATCAAATGCTCAAGTACAACTAAAGTGCTCCGTCGCTTGTGGGAAATCGCCAACGTACGAGATCAATGGCATCCTTAAATATGTACATTCACTTCACGATGGACTCAAGCAAGTGAGTATACCAGCGCACAATGTAACTTCGGACTTCGACTGGCCCGATTTGGGCCACATCCTGCAAGTGTACTTACAATGGTATAAGACAGTGGCAATAACATTTGCCTTTGTTGGTCTAGCGCTACTGACCAGTTATCTCTATCTGGCAGCTGCATGCAAGAAGATTTTGCACGTCACGCTCAGATTATGTACGTGCACCGCAAGACGTGTCATTCGACTTCCTGTGTACGCTGCATGGCTAGCAGTACAGTGCTTGTGGAAAGATCACCCTACAGCACAGAAATTACCAACGAAAACGCTTTGAATCGATTCGCGGAATTAATCTGCATGCAAATTGTAAATATGGTTCGATTACTTATCTATCCACTCAGTACAATGGACAAAAACGACGACTCCCTCGAAGAGCAAATCAAGAAGCGCAAGGCTGAAAAAAAAGACTGATCGAACAACTTCGACTGAAACGTGCGTGCGTTCGGCTGATGCCCACCCTACCAACAGAAGGAGAGGTACAGAAAAAGATGAAGAAGTTTTTGGAACTCATCCTTACTATCACACGGTCGAATAATCTAGCAGACGAAAGCGCCGAATTATTCGGACAAAGACTCACACTTTTTGCGAGGAGGGAAGGAACATTGTACAAATGCAAGGTTCAAAACATACAATTGAAGGTTCAGTTCGTCAAGGAGCGAATCCTGAGTGCAGTACAAGGAATGGCAATGTGCAATGAGACTTATGGACTACTAATCTTAGCAAATGTTGAAACTGAAAAATCAAAGGAGAAGTTCTACGACCAAAGGCCCGACGGTATTCCACTAGAGCCAGCGTTTGTGAATGAATTCGTTGGGAAAGAAATCGATTTCTTAGACGAGCTTTTGCGTAACATAGATACCGAGTTGCACGAGGCCTCACATCAGATAGCCAATGAGGATCACGGAAGCATCTATGAGAACGTCCTACAAATCATGGCACAATTTCAGAAAAGTATGGATCAATTGGACAAAAGTCTAAATTCCCAACTACAACAGCACGGAGAGACACTGGCACGATTGGACTCCTCCATGGAAGCCATCCAGAAAGAGTTCGAAGGTTTCAGATCAATGACGAAGAGCGTTGACGAAGTCAATCAAGAAGAGGCAAATGAGGACACTCAAAGCAAACGTTCCGATGATGGCATATTGGAGGACCTTTGGGAAGTTGGCACCGAGGACGCCACTCCTCCTTCAGAGAATGACAAAGGCAAAACACACGAAGAATCTCGAAAGGAACAAGGCGAAGACGGACAGAATAAGGAGTGTAACGACGATGGACAAGATTCAGAGACGGAAAGGATTCGTAATCGGCAAAGACGTCGAAGGAAAATAACAGAGCGAATGGAGAAAATACTGAGGAAAATCAGCGATAGAAGACTTCCCCCGAAGCGCATTTTCACCATTAGGAATCAAATGAGGAAAGGAGAAAAATTTCTGAAATGCTCCTTCTGCAACGTGAAAGGACTTCATTATAGCGACAGTTGTCCTGAGTACAGAAGTGTTGAAGATCGGACAGAAAGGATAAGGTGCAAATTGTGCCTTGACACGAAACATCGAACGAAGAGATGTAAAAAGGATGTCCACTTGTGCAAGTACTGCCAGTCAGCAAGGCATCATACTGCACTGTTCTCTTCCGCAAGAAAGATGTGAGTTAGAACTCGAGTACTCGGAGCTCACCAAGATATTACAGTCAATCGATGGGGACGATGAACCGCCGAGGAAGCGCCGAAGTTCGACAGCGCCGCGTGACGATGATGATGCAGATAGCCCGTCAACATCTCGGAGGGCGGAGTATCACGAACGTGATTGAAGTGATCGAATTGTTGTCGTGATTGTGCTATTGTACTAGGGTTGTAGATTAGCGGGCTATTCAGATTTGTTGTTATTGAGGAATTAATTTTTTATAGGAAAATCATCAATCGATAAGTGTTAGTAACCAGAAAATCTCTTATGTTGTTAGCTTAGAGGATATGTTGCATTCTTGCAGCCAGCGCAAGGTGCAACTATCGAAGGAGGTGCAAGGTTACTGTAGTTATGACTCATGTAGAATTTCTTATTTATCGTTAGAAAAATTACTTAAATTTGTAGTAACTCGTTTAATTACCCAAGTTTGAGGTATTCGTGCGTGTACAATAAAGTTGTGATCTACCAACCGCGTGGCAGAAGCACGGTGCAAGAGTTGGTGGTAGAAGTGCAAATCAAGAAATTATGGGTCAACCCAGTAGTAGGAACTAGCTACCTTATCACTAACTTCATTGTACGGACGGACAGAACGACATGCGCATAGACAACCCTACACACCAGAGTCATGGTTTATATAATGAAGTGATAATAGGATTATGCTCTACTTACCGGATGCGGATTCACTCGTATGTTGCTCATCGCCAAAAGCCTGAACAGTGAAGCGCAGAGTCAAAGCACTATTCTCCGCGTGCATAAACCGATAAGACGTAGCCTGGCAAATGTGTCAGAGTGTCAGTCAGCACTTGAACAGTTCTATCAAAATTAGCGTACTGATGCGGAACGAATAGCTTTTCCAGCCCATTTCTGTACGATGAGTAATTGTGCATGTTTGTGTTTGTGTGTTTGACCGGAAGTTCATAGCGCGCCTAGGACGTTCATGGGTATTAGCCTGTATGGCTTTGATGACATCCGTCAAATGCTTTAAAAAGATACGTGTTCTCAAATAGAAGAGCCCGGCTATGCTCAGTTCAACTGCAGGGTACTTTGGCATACGCGCGGTAGGCAGCGGAGCCAAATTATCATTTTAGAAGCATTAGAAACACCAAAACCGACGAGTCCTGCGTCATCTTATAGACTGTGGAAGTGAAATGTGATTCTTATCAAGAATCTGTCGAGCAGGGGATGGATGTTTCCATCCCCTGCTTTGCTGTCAAACTGAATAGGAAAAAAATATTAACTTCTCTTTGCTACGCTACTCGCTTTTATCGGTCCTGATCAGCAGTTTATCAGTATCCATCACCCACTAACCACACTGGTGTGCAAGACTTAGGCAAGGAAGTTTCGCATGATATCCCACTGCTGCCAACCTAGGTTGATTAAATTTGGCGCACACATTGAGTAAATGTTGCTCTACAGCGCAGAGAGTCAGTAACAGAAAAGCACAACGGGACGGTGAGAAAAGGCACATTTCTTTGAAGACAGTGTCTGAAGCGGAACGGGTGAGGCTACTCTAACCCATTCTAAACATTCAGAAGAAAGGAGTTGGTTCCAGTGGGTTGTATGAAGACTGCGAAGCATGCTTTGTTACGAGCTTTCACACTGGCCAGAAAGTTGTCTAATTGTAAGAGTTCTTGTGGAGGAGTGTTCCATTCTTCGAACACCCGGAGTGACAACCACTCGAAAGTTGTTGGCGCATAGGGTGCGCTACAGTAGCTCTCCTCAATGCACGCCAGACGTGCTCCATCGGATTTCGCCGAAGCGGATAAGCTCCACTAAGCACTTTCTTGCGAACTTTGGACGAAGACTATAAGCAAGCACTGCTCAAGCAACGTGGACTTCAATCAAGTTCTTTGCACGCATATGAAAACTTGCGAAAGAGTGCTACCAAGACCTCTTGAACTTTGATACAGACAGTTACCATGTTCTATCTTGTTTACCAGCTAGACCCAGGGCTGATGATGGCAAAATTGGAGGTAGAATCCATTCAGCGCTCAACAACACATCCAATTTTATATGTCGCCTTGGCCACATCCGCCTACGATCCTTCCTTAACGAGAATCCAAAGTCAAATATGTATATAATGAACAGGAAGGTGCACACCTGCATACCGCTAAATTTGCATAAGTCTGCACAACATTACCGTTTGAAGTATCCATTCATTCCGCACCGCCCAATGAAAGGGATCGAAACCTACGTCATAAGCGAGTACCACCGGGGCACGACTTTTAGTATTCTCGCCATCACGTTCAACGATGAGTAACTTTATGCTGAAAATGCATCTCTTGTTGATGTATTTGAGTTGCCTCATATCTAAAAACATAAACCGAAAGTGTGATATGTCCGCCTCTTTGCCTCTCTTTTCATCACTGGGCGGGATAGATTTCTCACTTGAAAAATCGCCTAACACATTGTAATTAGCACTGTGCATCCTGCATGCGTGGTGTGACTCACAATTTCATCCCAGACAGCATCCTTTTCTTTTATTTGACATTTTTCAATGTTCTGAACTGTTTGCACTCATTTTCACAGTCGAAAAACATTATGAGTCATCAGTGAATAAGTTGTTGACAGACTAATGATGATTTTTTCAAATAACCCAAGGGAAACCGGAGATGCTCGTACAGCAGCGGTCTGCAATGTATTATAGAAACTACCCCATGATCTTCATACACGTTGCCTGTGGCACAAATTACAGTTCCTGGAACTTTGGGCACGCTTCACTGGCGGCGGGCAGGCTTACGCCATCGCGGGCTGGGCATTTTGGTGGCGGGCGACTTCTTCAGGATATTAGTTGCAGTTCATTCTGCTGAATTCAGCCTTTTTGTCTTTTTTTATTACCATTTTGGTGTGGGAAGCACACTTTCCAAGGTGCAGCTTCATGTCGCCTATTGACCATAGCATTTCCATTACTAGACTTATCCATAATTCTTGCAGCAAATTACATTGAATGCTATAATTTTTCGAGATCTCCAAGACTTGACTCGGATGCATCCGACTTTTTCCAAGTGTTGCCGTGCAGCAAAAGCGGTGCATCGATTAATTGACAACGTCCCATGCCGAAACCCAGTGTATGTTGATGTTCTTTAGCAATAGGGTGCGTTGTTTTAATCGTGTTTTACGCTCCAATCCCTCCAATTTGTTCTTTTTGAAGTATGCCATTTTTAAGAAAGGTATTGGTGAGGTCATTTGAGTTGGTGCGGGTTTGTAACACTTGGTTGATGTTTTTCGTTACCGACTTTAGTTATGTTGCTGCTCATGTGTGTTTTCACATGTCCACAAATAAATAAATAACTAATTTCGCGACATCTTTGTTGAGGTAGCATTCATTTTTGCAATGCGAGCCAACCGACCTGCTCGCTGTCCCGCTACTTACGCCGTTTTTGTCAAAAGCTCTTCGGGTCTTTAATTTTTACGTGTACTGCTTGGAATGTTCCGCAAGTCCACACTGAGGAGTGAGCAGAAACTAGGCAAGGGCACGGTCTCTCAATTCACGGTGCATCAGCGCTTCACTCTGCTCAGCGTTGACTTTTTTATCTGAATATAATCCACACTCCAACCACCCCGTGTCTGGCCATCACGATGCTCTATCCGACGCTGTTGAAAAGTGATCTGGATAGACTATTGATCACGTGCCAGAGTAATTCAAATGCGACAAGGAGACAGCATCTAGGCATCTCCCAAGGATTATAAGTATTCGGAAATATAGTTTGGATCCCACATACCTTGAACTAGAACCAGCTCCAAACACGATCTGACATCGTTATTTTCAAGTCAACTCACTATGGATTCTTACATCCATAACATTTGCCGATGATGAAGAGAAGGTAAGGTGTGCTAACAAATGAACAAGCGGCAACATTCTGGCTCGAACGCTTTGGGAATTCTGACTGCTTAATTTCAATTCTGTTCGAGTCGGGGTTTGGTTTGATATGAGAGAAGTTGAGCTCTAGAAACCTTATAAGCGGATGTCGCTGTCAGTCAAAGATCTACATAGCTTTTGATACAGAAGAAGTGAAAAGGTCTATTCTTTTGAAGCACTATTGCATCTCCCCCCATTGTTAAGAAAACCCAGGAAAATTTCAATACTCTTGGAGAGAGTTCGTTCATATCCACCTTATAGCTCCTAGCTCGTGCCACCACCTACTTCCCTCTCAAGACCACTTCCAGAGTTCTTCAACAGATGCTTCCTAGAACAACTTTTAGTGTGTTCGCTGTAGGATGTATTAGGTTGTCTCATAAATAGTGTCGCTTTTCTTCAACCGAGAAAATTTCATCTAAATCCCCATGCTTTTACATCGATCATATACCATTCAAAAGAGAATTGCCTGCTCTACAAGCCTTTGTGTTCCACTTCCTTTTGTATTACAGGGTTTTCAAATTCTAGGCCTGTGAAGGAGGTCCTAACGACAAAAATTGACCAAACCGACAACTATCTCTAACTTTATTTTCCCTGCGGAGAAATCAATCAATGATGAACCTTCTACTTACTCATGACCTCTTCTGAACATTCCACCCTTAGGTTGCCGGAAAAGGTTTGCCTTGTTTCTTTTCGAATTGGCCGACTGATAAGCCATGGCAATTTTCAAATTGAAATTCTTCCTCTTAAACGCTATTGTTTTATATCAACTGGTGTTTCTTTTGTGAGCACTTGTTCTGTTCTATTCGCTCATTTGTTTTGTTTTAATGTTTGTTAGGAATATGCTCGAAGTTTAGGTGTTTAGGAGTAAGGTGCTTCATTCACGAAAGTCACCGCATTTCTTTGAAAAAAATCACCCCTAAGAAGATGAGAAAATCAATCAGGTGTACACTACTAACTTAGTCATGACTTGTTCTCTGGATTCTACTAGTTTTTCAATGCCTCGACTATAAAAAACTTCGACTTCTATCTTAGGTAATTGTGCTTGACCGTCGAGTTCCGGCTGAAAAACCAGGACTGGAAATGGAATGACGCGACTTGTTGGGAAACCTAATAAGGTAATGTATAGAAGAGGTCATGCATAGGTAGAGGGTACAGTATTGATTGATTTCTCCCAAGGGAAGATAAAGTTAGAGATAGTTGTCGGTTTGGTCTATTTTTGTCGGCTAGACCTCCCATTTCGTAGGCCTAAAATTTGAAAACCATGGAACATAGATGGAAGAGGAACACCATTTTGTAGAGCAGGCTATTCTCTTCCGAATGGAATATGACTCGATGTAAAAGCATGAGGATTTAGATAGAAAATTTTTGGTTGAAAAAAAGCGACACTATTTATGAGACAACCTAATATGTAAGTATGCATGTCCGTCTGTCCGTCCGCAAAATGAAGTGAGTGATAAGAAAGCTCATCGAGTAACAACACAACACCTCAAACTGTCTATTTCTTATAAGCGTTTACTCTTGGTCGCTGTTGCCCTTTGTATGTCTGTACCTGCTGGTGTGATGCTATTGTATGTATGTATCAGTACCTGTATCGTCTTAGTATCATTACTTATAATGTACAATATCGTATGTAATGATAATGTATGTACCATGATATGTACTGTATGTACTGCCTATGTAATGTATGGTATGTATGTATGGTTCTATCGTATGACTAATGTATGTATGTTGTTAGTAAACGTTATGTATCTTAATGTATTATATTGTGTCCGTCTCCGCAAAATGAACTGAAGTGAGCGATAAGCGCAGTCATAACGCCGCATAAACAAGCCGATAACACCTCTGGTAGCTCGCAGGACCTTCAGCTATCGTTATCTTTGCTATATGAATCGTTTGTGATAAATACACACTCTCGGCTACATAAAACCTGATGGAATTAAACAGCCTCCGTCATTTCCACCGCATGGTGCTACAAGCATGCCGGCTAGGAGGCAGTGGAGAGAGGGAGCGAACGGAGGGAATACGGAGATGGAAGGTCCCCCCCGCCCCCCGAAAAAGTCTACCCCCGCACTTATATTATCACGTGCTGATGAACTCCAATTATACCTGATACTTCTTTTCTGTCAGAATTAGCGCACGCTTAACGCGAGTGTTGACGGAAGTGGCCACAGCGAGAGAGAGAGCGACAATATCGTAACAGTGTAAGTAGTGAAGGAAGGCCGGCATTGAACGGGGACTAATTGTATTAGATATATTGGACCCAGAATTACGTCCCCCGTCAACCGCCGGACCTCCTTCCTGCGCAACGCTTTCTATCCTCGCGCTATGGTCTCTCCTCCTGCGACATCACACCCCACCCCACGACCCTCGCGGAAGTAGACGCGTGATGGCCAACATCTAAGAGGTGTTCAAACAGTAGAAGGACCTCACAATCATGATATGCCAACGGTAAGTTATTCGCTTCCTTCCCCATCCCTTTTCTCCACTGCCCTCCAGCTTGCCACTCGCAAACACCATGTGAATGAACCCAGAAAGGGCCTCCAGCAGGTGTTTTATAATAGCCCTGAGATGTTATCTCGAACTATCCTGCTACAAAAACATTGATATCCTCAAATCCTGTAAAGTCTACCGATTGTTAGCCAAAGCCATTTTATCCCCTGACTCCTTCTCACTCCATTTGCGATGGACACACACTACATACATACACACCCCCCCCACGCACACACGCTCCACTACACAACATAACAGACTAAGCACAAACGAGACACCACAAAATTAGCGCTTTATAAAAATAGTAACCGGGATATCCGTGGCGGTCGAGGTATCTTCATTTTGAAAGCAACGAAAATTGGATACACACTCCTCAACGTGCTATATAACAATCCTCTGCAGCCACCCCCACTATATCCACATCCACATGGTGCTGCAGTGGCAGGTGGAGGTAAGTGAGGGAAGGAAGGATGGGGAGGGGAGGCGGAAAAAATCTACAGTAATATTGTGATCATTGGGACGCCCTCTACTTCATGGAACTCCTTTTGTTGCATACCCGTAAGCTCCACGAAGTTTTGGTGTCACAGGTGGAGGACCACAGCGCAAGACATAACGCTTACGCAGGAAGGAAGGTCTCGGCGAATGACGGGGGACTAATCTGGTCCTCCAATAAACTGTCAGTGATCAAGTGAAAAGTCACCAGTTATAGATATGATCTTGCCGCAACACATTCTAGCGATCACTTGTTTATGAGATCTGTTTTGGCGCGTTCGTACATTGTCCAAAAAAAAACAAGAGGCAGGATTCTCTCAAAGTTCCTGAGCCACCACAATGTTACACATACATACTGTATACCGATTACTGAGTGAGAGCAAGTAAAAAGAAAATACGAGAGAAAGAGAAAAGTCAAAGTCAATTCACCTTCTTTTGGGAAACTTCTTCTTGTCGGTCTCTCTCCACTTCATTGTCCATTTCAGATCGACATAACGTGGTCTTGTAAGTTTCACAAAGTACGATGTGCCGCCCGGTTTAGGTAACGTATCTGAATCTGTTTCTGACTGAGAATGCCTTACATCACATTTCAGCTAAGCGCTGCAATGTTTCAGATCTGCTCAAAGTGTTATGGCATCCAATGAACATTATCCGTTCGACAGTCATCGCATAAAACTAGAAAATCGCGACCACTGTATAATCGGCTAGGTGTGGCTGTTGGTGTGTGTGTATGTTTGATCCAAAATTCATATCGTGCGCATCAACTGTCGTAAAGTTGATTTTAACACGTTGACGACAGCGTGACGCGGCGTCCCACTTTGTGCACATCGCGAGATATCCTTTTGTGCATTTTTCTTTTCATTAATGTAAACTTGTTCATAAGAAGAAAGAATAGAAGCGAACACAAACCTATTTGTATGGACACACGTGTGTTTTCACTGAAACAACCACGTCCACATAATTTCAGATCTACAAAAGGGAAAGTAAGTAAAATTTGCCTTTTAATGGAATTAACACGTCATTTCGGACGAACTCTCATTACTGTAGCTCCCGATAACTCAGACAGACCAAAGATTATCGAAAACAGTTCATTACATCTGAGCATTGCGTAGTTCCAGCTCAAAATCCATGGATTTGGTGTGCGGTGGCAGCACTCGCAAAATCGCTCTGGTACCACGCGGTGCAAGAACCCAAAACGCGCGATGTCGTCAACGTATTAAGATATGACATAGGGGGTGTGACGGAAACATATTTGTTGGGGACCAGAAATTGATAACAGCTGATAGGAGTTGATAGGGAGCGGTGAAAGGCACGTCGCGGAATTAACAGCCAACGGCCCAGCACCATTGAGACGTTGCCCTGCAGATATGATGTAGGGGATGAAAAGGGAACATATTTGGTTAGGACTAGAAAGTGATAACGGTCAATACGGGCTGACCGCAAATCTTACTGAAGTTCTTATCCAGATGTGCGATGAGAAACATCTCATTTCTTCGCGATGTCGTTGTGATAAATTCGACCGCTAGTCTGCCCGTGCTTATTATATGCTCGGTGTCTGTGCAAATACGATAAGCAATATTATTTCTATCTCATCGCAGGCATAGAAGGTTATTCGACTATCATACCATCTTAACATCCAAAGCATGGTAGATGTTTACGCTGAGGGCTGATAATAAGCAGCCGAAGTAATTGATTCGTTATCCAAAGGTCATTCAGCTGGTAGATTTGATACTAAACCAGCTTTGCTCCGCCCTATATCGCGCGTATCATACGATTCAAGATTCCGCAGGCACTCCAGGTATATTTATCACATATAGCTCTGAAAACACTCGGCCATTCTCCTGAATTTTGATAGCGGTGAATAGGGTTATGGTGTTAGCCTCACAACTAAGTTGCAACACTATCATAAGTTAGCATCTAATGCTGATCCTTCATTTACAGTGTTCGCAAATCCTAAGCTTTGGCGGTTATTAAATGAGTTCTGGTCTTCTTGGTATTATATCAAGAATGGAAGGTACCATTCGCCAAGAGTCTGCTCAAGCCAAACTGATCATATCGATAGAATGTCCACGACCCAACCCTAATAACACTATTAAGAGCCCCATAGCGCCAACGTAAACTGCGCAATGGAATTGCCGACTTCTGCCTTCTAAGACTCCATATCAGCCCCTATCAGTTGCTATCATTTTTGTCGCCCACCTACAATGTCCAGGTACCACCCCATATAACACTTGCAATTATGAACGCTCAAGTGTCAATGTCAGCTGCTCAATGGAATGAAAACTTGTGAGTTCAAGGCGTCCTGACAGCCCTTATTAGTTTCTATCATCCTACACTCATAGTGTTCCGGCACCACCTCACATTCAACGCGAACGCTTGAGTCAAATTAAATGAAATGAAAAAATCGAGAAGAATTGGGAGAAAAATTAAAACGAAAGTATAAGGAAACAAAGGAAGGTAACTGGTAACACTACACAGGCGTGGAAAGCAGTAAAGGCCTGAAACCTCGCTTGAATTTGTGGCGCGGTTTTCCGCACGCGGCAAGCCGCGTGCACGACGTCGCGCGGTGATTGCCCACAGGCCTAATCCTTAACTTTTGCTTTACACCCAAACCCCCGAAATGAATTCGATCCTACTGAGTGGTTGTATATGGATGAAAGAACACCGGAATCCTCAAGTTAAGAATGCGCAGGCGTGCAGGAGCGATGGTAGGTTTGTTGGCCAACGGCGGGGCATCTGCTGATGCAGCTGCTTTTTGACAAAAGAGAACACGTTAGAGCCTGTAACATATACGGCAGCTCTCACTCAGCAAATTAAGACATGTTAAGAACCTTGACGCATTCTGGAAAGATCTGACCTATTTTCTGCCCTACCTCTTTTTTTTCACATCCAGAAAAACGGGCGCCCTACAAGATGTCGGGTTTCTCCAAAGAGCAAGCCAAGGGATGGGCAAGAGTTACGAAAAATACAGTGTCACTCACTCGCTCTGGAATCTCCCCTTCCCCCGGCCAAGACATAGTCCCTTTTCTAACAAAAAACAATTTGACGCGGTTTTACTTAGTGCGTTGTCGTCGTATACACGCATCTCTTGCCATAGGGCTTGATTTTGTTAAGAGTACTTTTCTTTGAAGCCTTGAATTTTAGATAATTACATGTTCTGTTTTGTTTGCTGTTAGAAGGCTTTGCACTTTTTACCATGTTTTGTTTCGCTAGCAGATTGCGTCAGCAGATGCCCTGCCATCGGCCACCAGACTCGCGATGATTTTATATGCAACAATCCTCGACGAACTTGACCGCTCGAGGACGTTGACTCCGCAGCAGAGGGGAAGCGTCTTGAAGTAGGAAAGGAAAGCAGAGCAGATCATGGGCGAGCGCCCACAAAAAGTTAATCATGTTGATGTAGGTGGCTGCAAGACCACACACAAAGGAGTGCAACAGCGAGTGGATGTGATCGAACCTGCCTGCCCGATCACCGTAGTTCATGGGCCGTATGCTATCCTCCCCGGAAGGGGTTTGAGGACGAAAATTTCTTTAAATTTCCTCTGTATTCCCAACTGGGATTACCCTGATAAAAGGCCTACATTAAGTGCATGTATGTAGGTTGAAGTAAACATGCTTTGAAAATGAAGAAACTACATCGTTCAAAGCAAATAAATTTAAAGGAGACTTTCCGTCAGCTAGCTCCGGGGAAAAATAGCATAGGGCCCCATAATACTCTTAACCGTCGCCTCAACAACGCTTCTACTTGGCTTCTACATCGCTTCCGTATCGCCTCCACGTTGCCTCCAATTCGCCTCTACCAGCTAACTTAAAACGACTATCACCATCACTCCATTTTATTAGCTTTCTTCTGTTAATGAGCTTTTTCAGGCATGTCCTCTTGTGTAATAGTACATAGTAGTATAGCTCTCGATGTCCCAATTGTGCTTACTTGGAGGAGGAAGTACATTGTCTTACAAATCGAGTTAGAGTGATACCTCAACATCAATGTGGACAACATTATTAGCGGCCACTTTCTCATTTCCCCTCCCCCTCTTACCCCCCGAGCGTGACTGCTTAACGGCGTGGAATAATCGAAAGAGTACCAGTTTACACAATAGTTGAGGTGGTCACTCTACATGCCACCACGAAACATCGATAAAGCAATACCTGCGAGCCCTACAGCTTTGCTGGAATTGGCCTATCCCTGTCACCATTTTGCGTTCAGATAGACAGGCATAATGCGCCCGCCAATGTCATATACGCGTACAATTCGACGTGCCGAGTAAGCTCTTATAGCAGTGAAACGGTTCATAAATAACCTCAGTAGCCTCGCCAACGTGCTGTTTTCCGAGAAAAAACACTGTAGAACTCGTCGGTCATTTTGTAGGAAGGTTTTGAATGTAACTTTACCTCTTTGAATAGTAGTTGCGCTTGTAGTTTTTGCAACAGTAGCATTGAAATCGTCGTTGTCATCTCCGTCAAATTCATCACCTTCTACATCTTCATCCTCTTCGTCTTCATCTTCGTCTTCTAGATTTATGAGTTACCAGTCAGTCACCCAGCTGACGCTGCGGTACCGGTCACGTCGGGCCACTGCTTTTTACAGGATATGCAAAATTTCTTCCCAAAGTAACAATCTCAGACCTCGCAATGAATGGCATAGCTCTTTCACTTTTATTGAATATTGATCAGATCAAAAATTCAACATTGTAGTAGTGTAATGTGAGCACTATGAGTGTCATGAGGGCAGGAAGAAGCCGAAGAAACACGTAATCAAGAAGGTTCTAAGCGAGGTCACGGCTACGATAGAAGATGCCCTGGACAGAGCAAAGTGGCGACGACTGACAGAAGCAGCGGACCCTGCGACTGCGCGGGCCCAACGCTAGGGAGACGAAGAAGAAGAGGGCAGGAAGAAGCATAGACTGCGTAATGCAGCGGCACCTATTATGTAGGGAACCACTTCATTTAATAGCTGGGTTACTATCTATCACCGAGCTTGTGAGGCTAAAATCCGGTCTAATCTGGCAGCATTCTATTTACGTAGTCCATGCTCTGAAAACAGAGGTAGTTGCTATTAACACTATGGCTGCCAGAGAAAAATAGAGAGCCTCCATAGTGCTTCATCCTAGATTAGATTTGGCGTTGTTATCACGATCATGACGACCTTAGAATAATGCCTCAACTTTCTTTCGGACCATGGTTTCATTAGTTGTTAGTTTCTTCCCTCGTCACCCCTTCCCCTGCATTCCCCTTGACCTGCTACGGCAGCACCATGTGAAATGACCGAGTGTGCCCTCGATCGGTGTTCAGCCGTGAAGGGTCATATAACAATCATGGGGTCTGTTGTACGACGGCGGAGCATTGCTGACGCAATTGCTATTGACAAAAGTGAACATGTTAGAGCTTGTCATATATACTGAAGCCACTCAGCAAACTAATACATGTCAAGAATTGCGAAGTACTCCAAGAAAAACTGACCTATTTCCTGCCCTACCCTTTTTTTGCTTTTTTCCACATCCTAAAAATGTGGCGCACCCTTAAATATCGGGCTTCCCCTAAGACTAAGCCTCGGAGAGTGGGCAGAAATAGATGAAAATCACTCACTGTGAAGTTTTCCCTTCCTCCGCTTAGGCTTATTCCCTTTCTAACAGAAAACAATCGTTTGGCGCAGTTGTGCTTACGTGCGTTATCGACGCATGCTCGCATATCGTGGGGTAGGGGCTTATTTTGTTCGTTTCGTTGTTTTTTGTTTCTTCCAAGCTTTGGATGAATGCTGGTTCTTAGCATGTTCTGGTTTGTTTGCTGTTAGAAAACGTTGCTCTTTCTGACACGTTTTGTTCCATTAGCAGGTTGTAGCAGCAGATGCCCCGCCGTCGCACACATATCCCAATCACGACATCAAGCTAAAATAGTATGCCTTCAACCATGCATTTGACTGTAGTTTTATATGCGGGTTCCCCCTCTCCTCCAACCCCTTCACCCCCCCCCTCTACCTCCCTCTAGCTGTCGCGGCAGATCCATGTGGGGTGGCCGAAAGTGTTTTTGATCGCTGTTTGTGTCACTGTTGTGGGTGTTATCGCATCACGACATCACGTTGCAGTGCACCTCAACACTGTAGCGAACTCTAATCTAGAATGAGCTTGCTGTCCTCCCTCCCTCCCACCATTTTGCCATTCCCTCACGGCAGCACCATGTAGAATGGAGCTTAGTGTGCTCGATCGTTGTCTATATAGCTGTGTGGGTGTTATCGTTATCACGACATCAACATCGATGACGCTGCAAACAGAACCGGGGAGCTCGAGCTTCGAAGGGTGGTCCGGTCGGACAGAACGTCAAACACCGACAAACCGACACGCCTAAGTTGTGGTATCGTACTACATCTATCGCATCACATTGGTTGCCGAGCAAGATAGATCACCTTATGAAAAATCTGTCCGATCTCACTCTCACCAAAGCACCTCAATAACTGGATTACCAGTTTACTCGCCCGCTACTGCACGCATTGATAGAACTGAAAATCGATGAAGCTTAGTTTCCCGCTAAATTTAACTGCTCCGTTAATGTATGCACTGTCCGTTGCATAGGGCTACCTTGGCTGCATCTCATGTTTTGATAAGCCGGCGTGAAGTGCACAGCTAAGTGTATGATACGTAAACAGCTAGCTATTGCGTCGAGTATCGAGGTAATTTATCGGTTTAAATATCTCAAAATGGAATGCCGCTAGCATTCATTATCATATATCATTCTAGTCATCCAATTCATCCTCAAGTATCATAAGTGTGTAGCGGTCCGAAAGGTAAATTTGAGTACAATTACAACGCTGATGAAATGATATTGAAAATGAAAGCAAACTATCTACAATCCTCTCTCTAATTTTTCTATTTTAGTGTCTTCTAACGTTCGTACGCATGTGTTATATCAGTTCGTCATCAGTCGTTATCACTTGTGACCCCCAACAATATGTTAGCGTCCCCACCCCTAAATCCTGTCCCAAAACATGCTTGACTGACTGCTGTGAGCGCACTTATGAATTTTCCGTAAAATTCTGTGTTCCAAGCGCCTCTTATCTATCTTTTATCAGTTCGCTATCACTTCGTGATTCCACCCAAATATTGCTCGTCCCCCCCCCTCTATCAATAAGAAAAAATCAGCTGCTAAACGACTGCTGGGGAAACGCACTATGATTTCGTACCACACGCACACATCCCACATCAGCAAACACACACACAACAACATGAACAGCCATAGCGTTTTATATATAGTACGGATGGTTAGCGAATGGCCTGGGCTTGAAAGCTCTCCACTTTCAATTCTAGTCCATAATGGATGCGCATGAAAGGGATGCGGAGCTGATATAATTAATCACAAACTCTGTAAAGCACTCATCATTTTTTCTTGATCTCAACAATTATAGCTGTGAATAAGGTTTGCTATCCTCTCTATTTAATAAAGCGCTCAACTTTGTGTGTCGTTCTGTATGTCTTCTGTGGTAATGTTATGTATGTATTATGTAATTTATGTATGATTATGTTTATGTATGTATTTGTATGTATATGAATGTAGTAATGTATGTATTAATTGTTATGTTATTATTATGTATGTTATGTATTGTATGTCAGTGTTGTCTGTATATATGTTATGTTATTATGTAATGTATCCATTCCCTAGCCCAGTTATCAAAGTGTGATTGTGTTAATAACTGCACTCGAATTTGAAAGACACTCGTTGTCGCCCGACAACGGACGTTCGATGAGGCTAAAACAGGGCCCCCCTTGACAGCTCCACTTCGGCGCAGTGATTATCCGGCCAGTTTTGGCTAGGCGGTGGGGAGTCATTGGCCACAGCATCTATGAGTCAAGTTCTAAAAGCGTATCCCTCATCCCGTTCGGCACACCTTGTCCTTTCATTGGCATAAGACCACCCGCAGAGGAAAATCTCTACGGCTAATTGACTCTGCAAACCGTTTTGCGCGTGAGCAATATGCTTACCTCAACATACCAAGTTGTCAATGATCCGCGATAGCCCAGTTGCTCCCGAATTGACAGAGTGTGCATAGACTTGCATGTTGCAAGAAACCGATGAGAACTCAGCGGAACACTGGAGGTGCACACAGGTTCACGAAGTTATATTGGACCGGATCACATTGATGAAAGTTCGTGGAGTTGATTCATCCATAGCACCTACATTTAACAATGTTGACAGCGATTTAGCTACCAAAACTTTTTCTGACGGATTTGCGATGCTTGTAGTCGCATTGGTGCGGAGGAACAACAATTGAAATACGTCAGTCTACCGTCCCAACAGGACCTATTCAACACACGCTTGTTGATAGAATTCTATTGACGCTTTCGATAACCAATAAACAGCTCCCCGAAGGAACATATTCGTGTGTCGTCTTGTCATTTACAATTCACACCTGGTCGAAGTACATTCTGAAGAAAATTTTGTAGGACCTCACGGAATACCAGGACCGAAATGATCGAGTAGACCCTTGCTCGTTCAGTTCTGCGAAAGATTTCGACCTATCTTAGTCTACCCATACTATCCAAACCGTTCTGGTCGAGATTGACGTACCTGAGTCACTCCAAACGGCAAATGTGTTCCCGAAATCGACTTTCTTCTTGACGCCACTGCAGCGACTTTCGCAATAATGCCGGAGTCATACGAGAATCACAACTTCTCACATTGCGTCAGATCATCGGCTTAGGTCGAGCAACACTATGCTGAAGTTGAAAGAACAGCGAGGCGTTTAGCTGACTATCATTCTCATGACGGATATCGATATGAGACTCCTGATGAAACACTGAAAGCGCTCGCTCCCACTGTTGAATCTTCTTCCCGGAGGAACAGGAAAATGTACATACCAGATACGCAAAAGTAAAAATTGCAATCCGAACGTCTATAAATAAGCATCCCAACGTGTAAGGAGTAAACCACGTGAGCGCTAATCTGTATGCTACCATTGCAATGTTGGCGAACGAAAAATAATTATGAGAAAATATAACCTCACGTGGCTCGCTCGCTCAACAAAGCTATTCGCTACAGGTAAAAAAACGATTACCTGTGAATACCCTCACGTAGAGCAATAGAAGCAGCTTGAGAAAGCAACAAGACATAAAAAACATTTGTAAGCACTTCGCTTGAAAACTATGATCCCTGAATATCTGACAAAGCGATGGCACTGTCAACGAATCGCAAAGCTATAGAAAGGGAATTAAATATTCTTCCAAAGACTTGTTTCAACTAATGGTCACGAGAACCGTATCCTCATTTCGACAGTGATAACTACGCATCTAACAAGAAGAATGGAGATCTTAATCAAGAGGTTAGCACAAGCTATCCGACAAACCAAAAGGGAAGCCCCGGACAGACCAAATCCGACCGAGCACTTGCAAATGCTGCAAGACATTTCTCACGAAACTATTATCCGACCTTATTCACCAAGAAAATACTTGCATCAAAACTGTTCCAAAAGATTTGCTTGGTTCCCACACTATCTTTAATCAGCAAGAAAGGACTCGCGTGATATTCTGGCCAATTCTCGCCCACTCGCAAAATTCTACGCAATGCCTCACAGTTTTCCCATCGCGCATTCCCTTGATGTATCGTCGGAACCTAATATCAACACGTGCAGAGAACAGCCGCTTTCCGCGAAGGATCTCCACTATTGACCAGATTCAACTGATCTCCCACTTGACGGAAAGATGTCGATGAATACCGAATCCCTCTATGCTCTATCTCTTCAAATTGCCGTCAAAAAAAGGATTCGATACATTTTGAACATCCAGCTGTGATCAAGCGCCTCTCCATTTGGCTCTTCGCGATTTTCTCCGAAGATATGTCGAAGTGAGTACGCATGCAATACGATTCTACGACAGATGTATAACCTTTATTTTTGGAAATCCTGATTCGTGTCAATCTGCAATCGCGGCGTACGACATAGGCGAAGTCCATTTCTCCAACCTATGGTTCCGCGCTCTCCGAACTTCGTATGCAAAGAGTTGAATTGCCTGCGCATCCGATATAGATTGCGAGTAAACCCAATATCTGATGTTTTGCAGACGACATCGTTGCTTAATACGGTAAGCGATCCGATACCCGTGGACTCATGAAGATCCGAGATTTGCTCTGCCTATTGACTTAAATCCAACTCCAGGCAAAACTAAATGGATGAAAACCTTTCACGAGAACTACTGTTTGCGCATGGACGGCCTGTCATAGAGGACAGTCTCTTCTTACGTATCAGTCAGGCCGTTTACAATGGACAATGATTTCTCTCAATCGAAATATGACGACGCCGCACAGCAATGGGCAACCTCAATAAGTATCGGTGAATCACGCCGAGGCGGCTCGACGCTTCGAAAATCAAAAGTCTCGTAGTGTTCAAATCACTTCATGTTTGTTAAACGGCATCTGCGGTAATGTGTAGTTGAAACGTGTGAGCACAATCAAAGAAGAAGATAGAAAACTGCGTCGAAACATCAAAGAGCAATGAACTGATCAAGTGTGCCATGTGACGTAATGTCCGCTAATTCGCTCGCTAGTTGAAATCGAAGCGACAGGAGAAGAGATGTCAACGAGACTAAATATTGACATTTCCAAAAAAGCGTTGGGCTAGACTTCGGTTGTTGCCTGCGTCTTTAACGATAACCGTTACATCCCGAAGTATTCCAACTGTTATCCCTGCGGAGTCAAAAGACCGCAAGGGAGACCTCCAGTCCATGGTGGATTGATCCTTTTAGGAAATTATTTGACAGTAGATTGCACAAATGCATAAGAATATCGACGAAAATGTTCATTTAGATGCGTCTGCAAGGTGATGCTGAGATTCAATCTTGAAGAGCGAAACACAAGGTATTTCTTATAGTTATGTTATGTATGTAGTTATTATGTATGGTATATTTATGTATGGAATATGTATGTATGTATTTTGTGCTCCGTTTCAGCAAAATTAAAGTGAGTGATATAGAATTGCTCCTATGGCTGTAATATACTCGCTAACCGAATCGGTGGTAGCTACATGATTTGATGTATCGAATGTTTTGTAGCAGCGATTATTTGTGATAACACTGGTTCTTAGGGCCTATATAAACATCTTTACTAGTCACACTTCCGTTTCATGTTCCACATGGTTGATGCGCAGTGCAGCTGGTATGTGCAGTGGAGAGATGCAAGGGATGTATGAGACGTGAATGCGTAAGTAATCTACCGTCAGATCATGTATTAGTTTCCCTTCATTTTTGCCCACTTCCTGTCCACGTAAATGATGCTCTATTTCTCTCGTAAAGAGAAACAGCTCTTGTAATACCCTATGAGAAATCCTTTCACACATGATCGTGGATTATCCTTTTCTAATATAACAGCGATAACTTTGTGGTCGGTTTTTATGTCTGTATGTTTTCTTGTGTATGTATTTAGTATGTTCGTGGCCTCCGCCAAATGAAATGCTAGTGAGAAGTAATCTCATGGGAGATAACAACCTGTGCTCAACTACTAATCGGGTAGTCTTCTACATGAATTTGAGATATCAATGTTTTTTGTAGCAGTACATAGTTGTGAAACATCTTTATGTCTATTATAAACACCTTCTTAGCACACTTCCGTTTCATTCCACATGTTGCTCGCAGTGGCAGCTGGAGGGCAAGTGAGAGAGGAAGGCGAGGATGAAAGGGAATCGCCAAGTCCTACCTGTCATATCATCATTTTCTCTCTTCTACTGTTTGAAACACCATTGTTTGCATACGCGTCAACTGTCCACGAGGTTGTTGTCAATCACCGAGAAGACCATAGCGTGAGAATAGAAGCCTTGTGCAGGAAAAGAAGGTCCGGCGGGTTTGACGGTGGACAATCTGTGAAACCAACTATGTGAAATCGTTAGCCGGTAAGAGTCACGTGAAGACGCTTCCAGAAATCCATCGATAACTAGCTGTATTGAACGGGCAGCAATTTAAGAGCAACTGATGCCATCATTTCACCTTGATCTCTCTGCTGATACAGCACACCCTTACAATAGCTGCTTCCCTAATTCCCTTTGGTATGGGTGGGGCAGAACATTTTCAGACAAGGCCGATGACTGGGGGTGGTGTACGTTAACGCCACACCACACCCGGTTAACGCATTATTCCACATTTCAGATTCGTAATTGCTCCGTTGAATTTCCCGTTTGTTGTTCCTTTCTTACGTGTGAAAACCTTGTGTTGCATCCCGTCACTCCAGAACGTTTGGTGTCACAGGAGGAAGGGACCATAGCGGAGGATAGAAAGCTTGCGCAGGAAGAAAGGTCCCGGCGGTTGACGGGGGACTAATCTGGTGAGAACCAAAATGGAAATGAAATGTGCTCCTTATAGTAAGTGAGCATCTAATGCTTATCTTTGCTTTACATTCACACTCTTCAAAAACCCTAAAGTTAACTGGTTCAATGCGTGGCCCCCCTTGTTATTAGTCAGGAGTGAAATGTATCATTCGCCAAGAAGTTGCTCCTGTGACACTGGTTATATCGCCACAATGTCCCTGTCCCACCCCATAGAACACTTGTAAGTAACAACACTCTCGAGTCAACGTGGGCTGCGCAGCGGAATGGCTACCTATACTTTCTAAGGCGCCCTGACAGCTCCTGTGACTTGCGATCACCCTCCCTTACCTACGAAGAATGTTCCTTTTCCATCTTACGGCGGGTTACTTGTGAGTGAAAACTCAACGGTATCAACGGAAGCTGCGTGATGGAGGCGGCGAATTTCGAGTTCTGACGCGCTTTATCAGCCCTTATCAGTTGCAATCACTCCAAATCACCCATCAACAATGTACCCGTCAAACCCTTCATAACTTGTAAGCATGGACGCCCTAGAGTCAACGCGAGCTGCGTAACGGAATTGACTTTTGCGTTCAAAGGCGCCGTGACAGCCCTTACAAGTTGTTATCACTTTCATTCGCCCACCAACAACTTTCCGGTCCCACCCCACATTACTCCTGCAACCATGGAAGCTCTAATTCCAACGCGAACTACTTAAGATATGGCGACTTTTGCGTTCCGACGTGACTCATCGGCCTTTATCAGTTGTTATCACTTCCAGACACCCAGCAACAATGTTCCTATCCCACCCTTTATAAAACTTGTCAATAGACGGACGCTCTGGTGCCAATGCGAGCCAGGTAATGGAATCGACGGCTTTGCGCTGTGACGCGCCTTATCAGCCCTGATCAGTTGCTATCGCTTTCATTCATGCACCACCAATGTCCCGGGACCAC
>MU868524.1:111292-123144 GCA_036418205.1 Ostertagia ostertagi
GAAATACATAACAGTTAAAGGAATCTTGCGCGGAAAATTCTTGCACTCTTTCCTAACATGAATATGTCAGTTGTGATCACTGGAAATAGCACACAAAGTTTCACGCATGAAGATTCGGTTTCTGAAGAGAAACAAACGTACAAAAACTACACGTTATGGACCATCGAAGGACCAGGAGGCAGAGCCAGGCGAGGCATGGAAAGAAGACGGCGTTTGGCCGGCTACGTACCAGGCGACGCAATGAGAGAATCGGGTTAAAGCGCGCGATTTCGGAGAGTGGAGACAAATCGATCGATGGAATAGGATGGAGTAGAAGTGTAAGATGTGAATGCAACGAAGCAGAAGGCCAGAAAGAGCTTCTAGTGAATGCACTCCAAGAACCAAGTTTGAGCATCCCCGTCGCCAGCATTCGTGAAAGACGTCCGTGGGCAATTCGAACGCGTAGCAGCCTTTTCGAGTTTTCGAATTTCTAATCAAAACGAAAGCAATACTTCAGTTCTTTTCACTATTATCGTGGATAATGAGTCTCAAGCCAGTGATTTATGGCTGAAATAGAATCATGATTTTTCCGCGCAAGATTCCTTTAAGAGGTGCACTCCAGAATGAAAACGGGACGATAACGATAACGGTATCATATCTAGCACGCTCTTATCGCACCCCTTTCCACATCGATAAGTCTTGGTTTTTGCTGAACGGAAGTGGATTTCGGCGCCTTATCACTCCGTTGATAAGGCGCCACTGCCACTGAAACTTCACGTGTTCTAACATTGGGCAGGACCTCTATCCACTCCAATACATAGCTTTCCTTATCGTTGCCATGAAAATTATCGTGACTGCTTCCTTTAAATCTGTGTATACCATTACAAGCTGTAGTGCGACATACCATTAGACTCGCCGAGCTTCTTTTTGACTTAACAAAAAGGAATTTCATATTATTGGATACCTGTCATAATGTGTCAGAGCCAGACAAAAGCAGCAGGTTTAGTTCTGCAGAGCTGTGAATAGGATTTCGCTTTTCCCACTAAATATGTAGAACCCCTGCCATGAGCCCCGTTGTTTTCGATCACCTCAAAATGTCGCCAGCCGTAACGCACAGAAGGAGACGTTTGTTCATCCGTAGGTCATTACCTCGATGTACCGCTAATTTTGCATGTCTACCTCGTCTGCAGGTCCTACTATAGTGTTCACGGCAAGTGATCCAACCCAAGGACGATCACTTCTCCAATGCTGAGGTGAGACCTCGATTTTTTGCTGAAACTTCGCCTACAGGGGTAAGTAGGTGTCCTGATCACGGATGAGATTCGCTCCTATCAGAGACCACCTGGTGCCAATTGGACGACATGATTTTTTCAATAAATTGACTCAATAATTTCATTAAAACATAATCATGATTCCAATCACGAACATGACAGCGTTTTGGTACCTTGTTCACTTTCCACAGTAAAGCCCTCCGTTGTATGTAAAGTGGTATACAACGCAAAAAGCTTTGCGAAGAACGAACTGACGACTTACCGTTAATACTTGTGGAGCGAGAACCATGCCACTGCGCTACAGCAACTGGTTACTTACGCTCGCTTGAGTCGCCTCATAGGCATGCTTTTGCCAACTTCGAAGGGTCTCATTTTTCTCAATAAGGTAACGTAGCAGCTTCAAAGCCCATATTGTAATTGGCTCTCCTTTCGATGTCCTATAATATTTGGGATGGTAAGAAAGTAATGAGCCGATTTTTCAGAAGCTTCAGAACTTTCGCTTATTTATCGATACCTTCTCATTCTCATTGTGGACGATGGGTCTCAAGCCAGTGATTTATGGGTGAGGTGGAATAATCACTTTCCGGGAAGGATTCCTTTGAAGCCATGGGTCGGGTCGAGTTTTGAGTATTTTTTGCGCTTGAAAGTGAATGCAAATATTTGAAATGGAACACCAGTGAAGAAAAAAGGGAAAGAAGCCGTTGACAAGATTGAGAGTAAAACCTCTCCCCTCGACAGCGGCGAGCTTGCTCAGGACAAATGCATGTCTGGACGAGTTTTCAGGCATGCCAACCATTGCTGGCTCCGTGCAAGCAGCACATAACCATCTCAACCCACATCACCCAGCTGACCCAGCCCTATACCAGTCATGCACCAGTTCCGGCGGTGTCCGGTCATAGCTCACGTCGCTCTAAATGCTAGGCCAAGGTTGTTATAGCCGCGCGGTTTCGAATCGCGGGCGCGGCTCACCTCTATAGTTGCAGACTAAGACGGAGCGGTTCCCTTGTTAGGCTTTTATGTGCCACCAAACCCCGTGTTCTTAGAAGGAAGACGCGATTTCATGGCGAAGGGCGCTGTTACGAAGCAATCGATCCGGGGTCGGTTAACGGATACACGATGTTCCGGTCAATGGCTGAGGAGTTCATAGCACTAAAAGCAGTAGTAATTTGTATAAACGGATAAGATCGAAAAAATGGCACATCAGATCGCCCCGCAAGTCAGTGCGTAGGTCAAATCCAACTTATCGTTAGGAGGGCACAATGGTTCTAGAGGGAAGGAAAACGCAAGCAGCATCCTAAAAAACGATTTATCTACGGCGGACGTTTTATCGCCTTTCGACGTTCTCAGCCTTATCGCATAAAGAATACCGTATAGCTAGGTCACAGCAACGGATATTTTGAGCCTTCCTTAGCCACGACCCACCTGATAAGCCGGTTTCGTCCAAGTTTTCTTGTCACTCTGCTTTTTAACCCCGTCTAGAAAACCTGTACACGCTTTCGCTGCGAAGACAATGCAATCGAGACCAGCTTCTCACCTCTGAGTGATATCCGTCGGCCACCGCCCCCTACGGATAGCTGCCCCGAACGACCACATCTATCCGTGACCTGATGTGGTTAGCCTTTCCGTTAGCCGTCATCGCCGCATCACTGATATCCACTGGTGGGTAGTTGTTGTGTCAAACAGCAGAATTTAATCGATCCCCTGTTCTAATTGTGTTGGATTCATTCTTAGTCACTTCTGCGAAACCAGCTCGCTTGTTTGGTGACCCAACTGTTTTATTCTTTCTACTATTAGTGTCCTCTTATAAGTAAATGTATAGCTTGAAGCAAAAATTTGCATATTTTTCCACTGCTGAACGGACGGACAGCCAACAGGCTTCCTATTTGGCCGAGCGCGTCACAAACCGACAGACACTGGTGATCCATAGTAATCAGTGGCTTCCTTCCAACCATTTTGCCCTCAAATAGGTCCCCTTTTCGATTCTGGTTCACTCCGAGAAATGGGAAAGCCTTATCGACCTTCCAATTCAAGAATCTACTTTCAGAAGCTGCACCCCCATGTTCCTTCCCATCGGCAAAGTCGTATGGCTAAATCCTCCAAACCATAGCACTAGGATAACAATAATGTATTGTTTTTCAAGAATAGCGGCGAAAATAAATTTCACGGTGCGATAATTTCTGCACAGCCACTGGCCCACATTTTCAGAGACGCTGCGGTTCGTGCGAATCCGTCGACAAGCATATCCACCAAATCCGGCACCGTTTCAACCACGTGTCGAGGATTACAATCTACCGCCATTCTATCAGGTGAACCTTTTCACGTTATTAAAATCATAGGTTTTAGCGCTCTTTTCGGTTGACTTCCGTGCGCGGGAAGCAGTTCTGTGATTTATTATATCTTATTGACCAAATGGGGTCATTCACACAACTCCTGCGTGGTTTCTGCCTTTAAAGGAGGATTTCACGATTAGAATGAAGGTCGAAGAAAAGTAATTGACCTAGTTGAGGGACCCACGGACCTCCTGAGGGTGCGAACTGACGCGCAATTCGCATGAAAAATTTGACCTCGGCGACCTATCATGCCTCAAAGCTGGCGGGTCCGGCGATCTCCGCCCACCGATCATCTGATCACTCGCCGCAGTCTATACGTGGCGAGTGATTAGATAGCAGAGAGAGCGTAGTGTTGAAGAGGGCACAGCGATGAGAGTCGCATCAATGCTCAAATCAACGGGCAAGGAAGGGGTCCCATTTCTCGGGTTCTGGGCCGTTTCTCATGGTTCTTCCTTCTTTCGTGTACCACTCACCATCCCTAGGTTAATTTGAAATGGGTTGCCTTTTCAGCGTGAATTCGTCCTTTAAAGATTCCACGCTAAAGGTTAATATGGACTGGCGTTGTGGTAGCGGAACCTGGACTGATGTTAAAGCGAGTGGCGCTACTTACTAGGCGCGCGATCCAGGGATCAAATCCAAGACTTCAGGCCGTGCGGATCGACCAAGCCTTTCATACCTCCGGACTGGTACCACACTTGTCTATAAAATAATAACACAGCTTCGTTCATCGGCCGGCCCCCACAAATCGCGGCTAGACTAATTTGTGGGCAGATGGAGGGGGAGGGCCAGGTGCGGTTCTGGCTATCGTCCGCCTAGGATCGTTTGCCCGCCGTTCCAATGGCCTCACCCCTGAAAATGCTAATCTTATGAAACGTCACTTGCCATGGTTATTCTATGATCGAAATACATCACAGCATCAATTAAGAACCACGCACCATTTGAAGCCTTTGTTCTCGCCTCACTTCTCGAACCGCGCTAAAAAATACTCCCACGCATAAGATGTAATGGGCCTACGCATTCGGGAGTCAGTCGGTCCTTTTCTCTCTCCTGGCGAATGTGATGGATGTTAGCCGGATAGGAACGCTTCCGAAGCATGCTAGTATGATGCAGTGCCTGGCGCGGTCGCGATGCGTGATGATGGGAACTTTTTTCCATGGGTCCCTTTCCAGTCCAAAATGTTCAACTTCTGCTTATAACCATTTAAAATTATAATGAGTTCAGATTGAAAGCCTTGTCGTCAATTCTACGTACAAATACAGAATAATGACTTTCAGCCGCATCCTGGTCGCGATGCCTCGTCACTGACGCCTGTATTCCCTTTCACCAGTGAATTCAACAATGGTCTTGATGTGAATCCCGGCACACGGTTCACGGTGGATGGAAATATCAACGTACCCATTGTTGGTTGGGGTATATGGGACTATAAAGGTTGGTAAAGCATAACTTTCTAACCAGCATTTGGTCATTATTTATTCAGTTGCCCTACCCCAATTGGATGCGCCCTGCATTCAAAGTCAATATAGAGCAAAAAAGTGTTTGAATATGGGCTTTATCGAAAAAATAACCTTGGGAAACTCCCACCACTACCACGATCTTTTTCTCCTCAAGGACGAGCGCCATATTGAGTGACGTGCAGAGAAGTGTAGACGTTGGCGCTATCGCAATATACGGAGGCATTTCGCAAATGCCTGTCCACTTTTCGTTAACGTGCCTGAATGTGTGAATGTTGAGGCGTGTCAAGTAGTGGTTTGGAGTCCAGACAGACGGGCGCATACTCTACGTAAAACCATGAGTTTTTCGAAAGGAAAAGGGACAGAGATAAACTGCTATCGCAAGTACGGGGCATTGTGGTGGCAAAGCGTTTGGAACCGCGCCAAACATTTCCTTTCTGTCAAAAATCGGACTAAGCTTTAACTGGAAACCAAAAGGCTCCAGATTGCGTGAGCAATTTTCTTTTTATTTTTCCGATGTTCCTGCCCCATCCTGGGCTTAGTCCCAGTGGAAGCCCCTGTATTTTGCGATAGAGGTCCAACAGGACTAGATGTAGCAAAATCACAAAAGCGATTGTGCCGAAAAGGACTAGATGTGGCAAAATCAGAAAAAAAACAACTAGTGAATGCGTAGAAATGATACTGCTGGCGTTGGGTCAGAATATACACGTTTCAACGCGTTTTAAGCTTTAACCAGGTATTAGCAAGTATGTAACCACGACTTGACCAGAATGTACACGTTCAGACAAAATGCCCCCGTATTTTCCGAGAGCGCATTGAGTTTTGTTGACTTGAGTCAGATTCATTCCGCTGATAGCAGCGCCTTTCGCTTCTAAACATAAGTTATTCTCAAAGAATTCTCGTCTTTGAGCCTTGCTACTTGTCACCTTCTACACGGTCTCTGCCTCTATACCCCTTCTCTGAAAATATTCTTCCCATTTTCTTGAATTTCCAGTTCTTAATTTCTTTCCTTTACACTTTTCCTTCGATCTGTTGTGAAATATTTCCAGGAGGAATAAAAGTAGGACGACCGAATACCCGAGTAGGATTTGGCTCATTGCAACGACCGACAAATGTGCTCGGTATAACAGCCGACACCTTGGCAACATTGGCGAAGGATGGCGCCTTCAATCAAGCCCGAGGTTTGTTTTGAGCAGGAAACTGTTAGAACTTTTCATGTTGCCGCTTTAGAATGAATGCGATCCTTGACGCATTGCTTTTGAATGAGCCACGGATTCGTCGCCCGCTCAGAATTGCGAACGCTATGAAATGCTTTTGCAGGTGGTTTGCATATTTCAGAATCCGTCCCTTCAATTCCCGTTTCGGTCTTGCCGGGCAATTTTGTGCCCCTACGATGCAAACCGCCATTCTGCAATCCGTTCGTGCACAACACAGCGTTTGGTGTGGATGTCGAACCGGGAGACGATTATCTGTTCGACGGCGGCCTCGACTTCCCAATCCCATTGGGACCGTCCGGTGTTGGTGTACGATTCCCATTGAGTGGTACGTCGTTTCTACCTCATTTCACTTTATTTTCTACAACACAATACATTTGATGGCTATTGATTGATTCTTTTAGGTGCGGTAAACGTTGGCACAGATCCATTGCTTATCACTTATGGTCATGGAATGGGTCCTGTAGAACCGCCAGGCTTTCCGTTCGAAAACCAAAAAACGACACCAAGACGATTGAGCATCTTCTCCCTATTCAACCTCGTTACCTGTGCTTTAATATGTGCAATATTTAATATAAATTTTTGTTCGTTACTGATAAAATACAAGTGCAGCAGGCCAAGAATTTTATTGGCAGCGAACATTTACATTTTGTGGAAATCGTCGTCAGTTGTGGTGTGTGGTCTGCGCTTGACACGCTTCTGATCGGAAACAGAGATTTTCTACGCTTACATTTTTTCATTTCGTTGCCGTTGCAGATTTCATGTTTGACGACGACGAACGACTTCCAGAAGCGCAAATTACAGCAGCCGAAACAGCTGGGGCTATGAGCGGCATTGCCATAAAAGGAATTGACGGTGCTCATCAGTATGGCGTTCGTGCTACTGGTGAGTCACCAGGTCGGAGGGCGTAGTCTGTGAGGTGGGTGGGGTCTTTAAAGTACAGTGAGCCCCTCCGAATTATAGCTGTTCCTATCGGAAGTACTTCGGTTAGAGAGTCAATTATGAATTCCCTGACAATGGATTTAGCAAAATAGCCACAGCATTCAATCAAATCACCCAATCGAATTCAATAGTTCCAAGAGGGTTCCTTCTAAAGGCACGCTCCGGGTTGGGCACCCTCAGCCGTCCCATACCCGAGCATAGTACACAGGCGGACAAGCGCTGATAACGCGCCCGTTTTGCGGCCTAAAAGTGCGCGACAAAAGCGCCAGAAGCTCGCCCTACTCGCAACCACGCCCTCTCACACAAGCCCGCCTTCCGTTGTCGCTGCCACGTTGGCGCTGCGATAAGAGCGTGGCCGCAGCTGCGGCAGTGTCAGATTGCGACTCAATGCGCGCATCCTATTTGTAGTGTGAGAGTCGTTGGACCTGTTTTAAAAGAGAAGCTCGTAGAGGAGGGTTTCTTCTTCATTCGTTACAAAAAGGGAGGGTTTTGGAAAAATCTGCTCGCAAAGTGCGAGCGCTGTTGCGGCAGCGATTGCACTGCGATTTACTGCGACTAGTTGCGTGAAACTCGTCCAACTCACCTCCTCTTGATCTCAAGGTTGAATGCGGCTGATATAGAGGAGGTCCTTATTCGGGGCGTAGGTTTCTCCTGCTTTCTAATTCCTTTCCAGACCACTGCCAACCTTTAGCTTTCACTGGCGATATGTTCTTCGTACCGAACTATCCTCCTCCGAGGCTTTGCTTTAAGGCATAAATTGCTCCATCGTCGAAGCCTTTGTCACTTCAGCAACCTGGCTGAGAACTATGGGAACTGCCTCCGAAAGAAGAAAAAAGTCATACGGGTTGTGACTTATCATCAGCGGACAATCCCGCGAATCACCATTGTTTTCCTGCAGATTTCGTCGTTCAGCAATATCGGTTCTCCTTCTGTATCTTCCTTCGTTTAGCGCGACGGATATAGCCGAGAGTTGGGTCGGCGCGATCATTCGGGTCGCGGCCGTTCATCACCTGATGCACTCTCTCACGCTTCTTCTGCTTTCACTTATATCCGGTGAGATTTCGTCAATGCATCACAACTATGTTATTATTTATTGTTGAATAAACATCTGCTGCGTTTTCATGATACTTATCGGGCATGATGAAACATAAGACCCCTCCCATTCCAAGTAAGCGGTCCCAGGCGGCATCATCTTCTTAAATCAGTGGGACTTACTCACTAGGACGTCGCTAAGACGTCAGAGCCGGTGGGATGGATGCAATATTTGTTAATTAATACCCTTCAAAATGCGCCACGCATTTGACATCCATGTAGGATTGTAGAGGAGATCGATTTCCACGTGGTGGCTGCCATTTTATGCCATTTTGTCAACCCCGATTTTGCGGTAATCTTGAGCGGAACTTGATCCATTAACCTTGGGTAACGTGTGCGATAACTTCGCCTTTTACCCTTGGACTTGTTGAGTCTCAAGATTTTCTACATACTGAACGTCGACTTTGGTGGCGTTCTCAGTTTGGGTAAATATGTACGTTAAGTAACCCTTAATTAACCCTGGGTTTTGTTCCAGGTCACTGTCAAAAATATGGAGGAGATGAGCCACTGGTGGTCCCGATCAAAGGGCCACAAGCGCAATTTCCGGCGCTTATCACCGCTGAGAACTTCCCACTATTCCCATTCACTGACCAGTTCAGTACAGGGATTGAGATAAACCCGGCCAACAAAATCGTGAGTTCCATGTTTATTGACTTTCACTTTAGGCTATGGAGCTTCTATAAAAATCACGAGAAGCGCCATAAGTAAGAATGCCGTACCCTTTTGTCACACCACCTTCGCCCATTTTATCAGAAGATTTTTCAGTCACTCGCTGGTGATCTAAACATTCCCGTTCCCGGATGGGGAAACTTCGACGTCGACGGGAATCTTTACTATGGCAACATCAATGTCGACACCAAAGTGGGCTATCAAATTCGACCAACGAACAGGCTGAATATCAAACCGGAAACGCTAGCCCTTCTGGGACAAAGCCCGGAATTCCGAGCAGCTCGAAGTGAGTCATAGTTCCTGAGGAAAAGGCTCAGGGGTAAAAAATTTGTATGATCATGTCTTTGTTGTTCATATTTGAGGTGAGTATGGCTAAGGGGCTTGCGAATTCTACATCGATGTGGTAATCCCAGGAAACTCGCTATCAATTCATGGTTCCTAAGCGGCCGGCGGTCGAGATGATTACACCATCTGGAGTTAAAACCAAGGAATTTGCAATAGTTAAGGTAGTGGTAACCGTTAAAGGCACAACCCTGGCTGAAGTCGTGTTAATGGTTCCTTTCGGTCTGCTGGATAGCCCCCTAAAAGGCGATCACAAATGTTGCACTTCCCCGTGCATGAATCTCATCCAACAAGGATGCTAGGGTCTTGCATAATTAGCTGCAACAGCTGCAATGTTCCCCGCCCGCAGCAGGTCCCTCTCATATGTAGAGCTCTCTCGCCTCGCACTCTCGTCTCCACACTCAATCTCTCATTGCCTTGGCACATCCGCATTACGATGGTTAGCAATCCCCAAACCTAGGCGTTTCTGACATCCTCTTTTCCTTATTTTTATTTTTCTATTTCTTTACTGTTTAACCATATCGCAGCAATACAATCGTATTCCTGTGCAAGAATCATACCAGCTTGACTCCGAGGCATGCCTCTAAAGGCAAGCTCCGGGATAAAACAGATATATAAATACACTTCTTAGTATGACTGAGCTGCGGATTATACTTGGCGTGAGATGGGAAAGGAAAGAAAGAGAAAGCATCGGATACGGGGGAAATAAAAGTAAAATTAGGGCCTTAAGCTACAGTAACGTCAGATGTAGCACGATGGGGAGACAGGGCGATCAAAGTAGTCAAACACGCGACTGAGAACGCCGTTCGAGAGAACGCGCTGATCTCTACATCAATCGCGATGGGTCGATGGTTGCACCCCCGTAGAGTTTAGCGCCCTAATCGCGCAATCGAGGAAGCTGGAGTGACTATTGAGAGAGTAGACCCTACTCTGCTATCATCTATTAAGGTTCGCTCGCCTAAACTAGTTCCATGCGAGTTGTGTCTCACTACCTAGTAAGCGTTGGATCACGATTTTACACTGCCGTACTAGTTCCTTTGAGCCGATCTTAGTTTTCGGTATCAAGTGCGTCGAGAGCGAATTATGGCTAGACTGAAAGTCAAGTAACGAACCTATACCATAAAAAGATAAAGCGAACACTTCGCAACCAGACCGGAAGTCAAGACGGTCTCTTACCGAGGGCTGCATTGTTATGCGTTATTTTTGTACAGTCCAGTCTTCGGTGAAAGGCCAGTGACTCATGCTTTGAGCGACACGGGCTTAGCCTACTCTTCTTGATGAAGAGATAGGCTAAGCCCGTGTCGCTCAAAGAACATTACACCAGAGAGCAAAGAAGATCCTTTCAGAAAAGGCTAAAGAAGTTGTGGTCGGTAGAATCCCGTACGGTTACGAGCCGATCAAATGCAAACCTCCTTATTGTAATCCATTCGTTCACCATACGGGAGTTGCTGTTGAGGTCGAACAAGGTACGTCCAACTCGAATCCTTACATTCCTCACGAATAATCAACTCTTCAGGGGACGATACCTTCTTTATTGGTGGCATTGACCTGCCACTGCCAATCGGACCGCTCGGCTCAGGTGTTCGCTTTCCTTTGTCGGGAGCAGTGGAAGCGGTAAGCTTTGAAAACTGTATTGAAAAGAAGGAAAAGCTAGGTTAAGGTGTTTTGCAACCAGCCGCAAGCTTTGATTTGAATTACTCAAAGGAATATTTCCCGGAAAAATTATGATTCTACATAAAGTGTCGGTGACCCTCCATCCATAATAAGAACGAGAAAGAACAAAAAAATGCGTTTGTTTTGGTAAACAATTCGAAAAACCGGAAGGACTGCTACGCGTTCAAATTCCCGCCGGACATCTGTCACAAATGCTGGCGGCGGGAATACTTCCACTTTTTCACGAGCGCTGTGGGCACTACTTTCAAATGTACCATTTCAACGCATGTCTACTCTCACTACCTAACCGCCTACATATTTCCCAATCCCACAAAAAATACTATTGCATGAAATTTCAAATAAGGGATTCGTTTTCAGGGAACGTCTCCATACGCATACGCCCATGGTCATGCATTCAATCCAGTGTCCCCGTTTGACTTAAACTCCATCAATGACGATGACGTCACACAGGTATGACGTCATTTGAAACAATATCGTTTGATGTGAAAACTTATTTTTCCAGGTGGGAAATCGGCCAATTCGACGAAGCCCTGTGAAGAATATTGACAAGGACGCATTCTATAGAAAGTTCTTCGATAAGCTCCCTCAATAGAATTCGAATGTTGACGAAATACTGCTGGAAGGCGCCACACGTTACAGTACCTCTAGCTGCTGTACATACTTTGCACTAGGAGAAATGTCGTTGTCCGTTCCAGCTGCTTGAAATTGCGACTGGAATTGTTTATCACTGAGTTTAGCACTAATAAATATTTCGTGATATTGCGCTTTAAGCTGAATGCGCTATGCCCTACGAGAAAACTATAATAAAGCTTTTATTTGATTTTCTAAGGCATTACATCCCATACTCGAGTTTTGCTTGTCAACATTTGGTACATCAAGCCGCTCTTA
>MU868525.1:0-10791 GCA_036418205.1 Ostertagia ostertagi
GACATACACAGTTCTTGAGCAGGAGAAACTATTGCTTTGATTTAATTTGGTTTAAGCCTAGCTGACACCCATAGGAGCATGAAAGACAGAAGTGACTCTAGCATCGAATGAAAGACGTCCGGTTAAGCTGATAAGACTACGGCCATATTTCGAGATTCAGGAGATTAAGATATTAAGTGACTGGATATTAGGAGGGAGGGTTATTCTGATGAATAGACTGAAAACGTATTGACTTGGAGATTAGGATTTGAATATACATCAATCAATACCTATTTAATCTTCGCAGCGAAATATCTTAATCCCATAGAAGCGCAAGATGTTCTACTGCTCTTCACCAATTCCAATCTCCTTATCTTTGGAGTAGTGGAATGAACGCAGCCTAACACATCACCTTTCTTCAAACTACATGACCGAAAAGGCAGGGCTTAAGTGTCGTGCATTAGCTTATTGAAACAAAACTGACTGAGAGTGAGACCAAGTGCCAGCAAATGGGCTATTAGCTTGTCTTTCTCATCCGTAGACACAGCTAGTCGAGCTGCCGTGCGGCCATTAGGTCCTCTATCCCACTGCGCACCTAAAATTATGAGGATACGTTCAGGGAAGCAGTAATGAAAATCAATAAAGCTAAAACAGAGAAAGGGAATTTTGTGAACACTTACTTATAAAATCTGCCATGATTTTCTGAACAAACTCTGAAGGGAAAGGAGTTTTGTCAAACTCAGTTTTCAGAACAGATCTCTGTGCGAATAACTGAAAAGAACATAAAAGATAGAATGACAAGGAAAGAGCTTCAAAAAGAACTCACGGCAGCCATGTAGGTCATGCAACCCAATAACGTAAATGCAACAGCCCTTGGAGCGTCACTAGTCACTGAGCTGGGTAGCATCTTCACAACCACCTTCGGGACAGCCTTAATCAAGAGAATATTTGCACCTCCTCGGAATCCCCATTTTGGGATGGCGAGAAGTTACTCGAATTACTCCGATTCAAAAATATCAAAGTTAGTTCGAAACTTGATGAGGTAGCACTTCCAAGAAACAACAAATTGACACCTTTTTCAAGAAGTTCTTTTTTTGACGAAGAGAGGAACTCGACTGCAGAGGCACTCAACAGCTCCTGCTCTTCCGCAGTTATAAACGTTGAAATGGGATAAATGTTACGTGGCAGCTCTGCAGGCTGAGCGTGAGGAAGAATAGCCGACTCTGCCTGGAACAGCCATAGAAAAAACGGATTTCGAACAAAGGATACAAGTACTTTCATGAAAGAGACACCTTACCTTGGCCACCAAGCTAATCTGTTCCTGCTTGATGTCTTCAGTATCCGCAAGAACACTTGTTGACGCAAAAGCTGTCTTACGCATAGCATCCAGGGTCTCCTAAGATAGCAAATCAAATAAATCGATGTCTAAATGACACCATAACAAAGATCGTACTGTGTTAATCTGTCTTCGGATGGACGCCTCCTGAATCTTCATCTTCTTCGAAGAACCGAAATCAGCAGTCAAATCCATGCGTTTCTTTGCCCATTCCTCAGTCTTGATATCGTAGGACGCGCTATAGTCCACGGGAGCACTTCTCCTGAAATCCGATTGTAAATTGTACATTTAGCACTATTTGAAATATTTCGCTAAAATATGCTCTTCTGAGAAAGAAGCAAAACGCTCTCTACTCTCTCTCTCTCTCTCGCCACTCTTGTAGATGCATAACACGGGAGCACAGCTGGGGCCGTATCCTATCCTTCCGACACGCCCCTGCTACTGATTCTATCCTGGAGCTCAGGGGAGACATGGTTGTGTTATAGGACCAGCCATACTTTGCGTTTCTAGACTGCAAATAGCGCGACCCCTTGAAGAAAATAGCGGTCCAAACGCCACACCGCTTCGCCCAAGCTTAGGATGGAATCACGCGAATGATAGGATACGGCCTTGTATTTACCATTACCAGAGCAGGGGGCTACTCTTCTTCGCTACGACATCGAAGATTCAGCCACGAACTTTGCAATTAATACTGTTGGTTTTATCACCATCACTTCACTATTTGTTCACTGTGTGGCAAAATAGATAGGAAAGAAATGCAGTTTAAAAACCGGACTGGTGAACCAACGAACTTCTCTCCAATTAGTTGCGGAATGTCTGAGGAGTAGGTCGCCTGGAAGTTGTACAAACGAACTGGACGGTATGTTGTTGTTCCAGTCTCGCGATCAACGATAGCGACAGCATAGTCGTAGCCTTCGTCAATGCTAGACACTTCCTTACCGATTTCAACCACATTTTCACAAATCTGAAAGTTTTTTCATACAACACCAAAAAGTGTGACTATGACTGCAGATAGCAAAGCTGAAGTACCATGTTTCCAGCAGACCGTGGAAGCAACGGAGTGATCATTTTGTACTCCTACTGACTAGTATAGGGCGCCATTCGTTGCGGGACCCACTGCCTTAACCCGCGGGGATCCCATGTGATCGCGGTTGAATTCGAACATTCCAGCTTCTCACGCATGTCAAGTGTCTGCCCTCACCCCCCACCCCCCTAGACTGGCGACACTGCCCCTGGCTCACGGATTCCCCGCTCCACATTGAAGGGTTCACTGTAGCAGGAGGCAGTGGGACCCGTAACGAATGGCGTCCTTTACTAGTCAGAAGGAGTACAAAACGATGCGTTCCACAGAGACATTATCGTGAAGGGAGGAGAGGGAGGAGGAAGCGAAATTTCGAAGTTAGAAAAAGGATTTCTATAGGTTCTGCAGGGTTATCTGCTTTCGAACCAGCACAGACCCCTGAATTTTCAACCGTTTTTATTAGAACGCGGCAAAGAAGCAATGAGGTTCGAATATCTCTTCATTAGCACACGTAATGGCTAGAAGGTGGACTTATAAAACCTGGATAACAAAACCACTGGACACCCTATCTGCATACCGTCACGGGATATACTAGAAAACCAAGAAAACGCAATTCAATGGGTGCACAAGTGCCGAACGACACTATTAAATCTGCGGTGGATGTTCCCATTCAGAAAAATTACAGAGCCGAAAAGTGAAAAAAAAACTGCACTGAGACAATGGAAAATACTTACATCGGTCTTGATAGTGTAAACAGGCTCTCCACGGCGTCCGTCAAGCGAGCGATGCTCCTGGAAGCTGGCCTTGGTCGCATCAATAAGACGATTATGGCTGAAGGAAGCGACGATGTCGAGATCACTCCTGCCAGCCGCCGATTTGCGTTTTAGTTTCTCGCGTTCATTGCGATGCTTTTCCGCTTCAGTTTTCAACATCTGTGCAGTGATAGCAATCAGCAGCTCGGATGGCAAAATTTTCAAGTGTTCATTTAGTGGGAACAAATGAACGTTCAGAAATTACAAAAGGTAGACGGTAGTAAAGCACTTCACATAACGCAACAACAAGAAAATTAACCATTTATTCAGACAAGAAATGAAAGAATTACAATACATATTCAATTAATCCACAGGGAGCTTCCTCAAACTTGAAACATACGTCTTACACAGGTTGCAGTTGCGGTGATATTCATAAAATACGAAGACAGTTGCGTGCTGTGGGGCTACCTATTTGGTTGTCCGCTCCGGTCCCTAAGCTCAGCACGACGCAGGTAGTTCAGCAGCAGATGTGGTAGCATGTTCAGGACGTAGCACAAAATCGAGTTAGGCTTCGACGCAATGCGCATGTTCTCTCCCAGCGTAGGCGTAGTGATCAGAACTTTTCAAGAACGCTCTGACTACGAGGCCACGCTCATACAGCGTTTCCGTGGAATCGGAAAATCAGCCAATGAAAAACTAATTTGACTCCACCGAGTGGATTCAATTCGACAGAGATTCTCGAAGGAATAGGAGGGGAGGAATACTTACCGGTTTGTTTGAAAATGCCTTTTCCACATATATAGAACTCACGACGCCCGACTTACTATTCGCTACACATCCATTCGTTTTCGCGAACCGTTTCGATTTTTTTCGAGAAAATTTTCGCGAATTTGCCATCGCCAAAACTATTCCTTGCTGTCTGCATACTTTCCTGACGCCGGATGGGGCAAAATTGGAAAGAGCTGCTGCGCCTTTATGCTGGAAAATCTTATAGTTAAATAACGCTAAGTGCCCCAGTTGACATTCAGGAAAAAGTTATGGTGGTTCCTCTAGACACATATGACATCTCTGACGATTGACACAAAAGGGACAGGAAATTCGAAATTATGAACAAAACTGACCCGTACATGGGTCGAAGTGAAGTAGTAGACAGTATGCCGAGATTTTGGTTTGGTACCATTTCATCAAGTCAATTCGAAATCACGTCCCCGAACAGAAAATTTTGCAATAAAAATAGCCTGGCAGTTACAAATCGAAGAGTTGTCCCAAAATGACTATACAGGAGGGAGAACTATACATGCTCAGCTATGACGAGTTCGAGTGCCAGAAAATTACCCAGAGAGACTATTGCGACGGTATGTGTAGAATTTGCATTCCTGGAGGCAACTGGCTAATGTCGATATTCGCGGCCGAAGGACCTCCTGAACGAAAACAAATGAACTTCACCGAATATGTCAAGAGTTGATTTGTGAACTACCTATTGGAATCGGTTGTCCGATAGGAGTGGCATGTAAAACTTGTCCATTTTCTAGATGATACACATCATTACCGGAAGCACCATCACCAGCCAACACATACTGCACTTGAGCAGGCGTCCCCAGCACTCCTTCTGATGTCACGGTCATGGAGTTGCCAGCGTCATCCTGAAAATCTCTTTTCTGTGCTAAACGAAGCGAGCGTTCAAGCCAGAAACATGGTGCATACATGTATCTTCTTTGAATCCTCACGAGGTACGATGTCGATCAAGAAGTCGAAGTGTTCGAATCTACTCGCCGCAGCGGCGATATCTGACTGCAACAGTTGCATTCATATTTTTTTCATATATTCATTTTTTATTTATTTATTTCTTCACAAAACAGTACACTAAAGCACATGACCATGCCTAGGCCGACGTCAGAGTCCGCAATTCATCGGACGATGTCGCGGACTATGACATATGCATTATATCCCCAACTAAGTCACAGCGACTACGCGCGACCTGGTCGGGAATTTACAGTATTTTTTGAAAGATCAGAAACTGTGTGATTGAGGCACTACACCTTCTGCAAAGTTTTACGCCGTCCTTCCTCCACTAGTTGCCAAGCACGAAGCGTGATCTCCTGGATGAACATCTCTGACGCGGCAGCCAAAAGCAACGGCGCATCCGAGCTTATCATCTGGAAGAACCTGGCTGCTTTCGGATATCACTACCACATGTATACAAAGTAATAAGCACAAGAAATTGTTTACTTCAAAAAACTATGTCGAGGCGCTCACTGATTCGGGAATGAGAAAAAACAGAAGGAGCCACCAAAAACATGTTGAGGGCGCTGGTTGGCTAGATTAAACTGTCAATTGGTCTTTCTCTCGTGCACTGATCACAGTTACCTGTAGGCTCACGCTTTTACAGGTAACTGTGATCAGTGCACGGGAGAAAGATCAATTGACAGTTGTAGTTTAGATGTCAAAATTCTAAAGAGCTAGTATTCAACAATAAATTCTTCTTCTTATTCTTCAGCGTTTGTCCCGCTTGTTGGCGGGGTCCGCTTTTCTGATGTGCTGTCGCCACTTTTCCCGATTAATGCTTGGTCGGGGTGGATGTTAACCAATTTAGCAATACATCTCGGAAGCATAATGCAAGAAGAAAAAATTGAAAGAGCTTGAAAGTGAACCGTCTATGATACCTGAGATCGAACGTCGTCATCTATTCGCATCACTTTTTTGACTCTCGCCATCGGCAACTCCATGTGCTTACAATGCTCTCGCATCTCGCTCTGTGAAAGATCATTAACGTACTATAAAGGTGAACAATATCAAAATGTCAATATTTATAATACTACTGGATCCAATTGAACAAGATCTGTTCCACCAAGCACAAAAAATAAACTCACACGCGAACAAAAAACAGGACACTCTTTTCGCTTCGCCCAAAGAAGTGATTGATTACACAATGGAGTATTATCCCCGGCAACCTTCCATAAATGGTCTAGATCTCTGAGAAGCTCTTAGGGCAATTCTTAATAACTCGCGGAGTCTATGATGCGAACAAAAATTGCGGAACAAGGGAACAATGTGTGAAATTGGCATGACTTGTATCGGGGTTCGACAGCGTTTGAATGTGACTTTTTCTCATTCACCTCTCAAAATTTGTATTCGAGGTGTCACGTAAACTTAATTTCTAAGCACCAAAGGAAGTGCGAAAGTAGCATAATGGGAATATCGCCTGTTGCTGGTTCAAAAAAGGGAAGCAGCTGTGGAAAAACTCGGGAACTTCGACGAAACAAATGGAGAAGGCAGGGTTAAGCCGGTGTTAGGCTTTGAATCCAGCGATTTGCGAAAAGCGAATTCAACCATCCGGTCAATAGACCTGATGGTTCCGTAACGGGGCTGCAGCTTGATAAGGGACCTACAACTGGACCTACTACGCTTAATATTTGTGAATGCTAATGGAAGAAAATCTAAATACTACCACCGAAGAGTAGTTCACGAACTCGGATTCGACCATTCAACGACTACCCAGGAGTGCCGGTACAGAGCAAAGGGGGCGGGGGAAGATTTCGCCACAAGCGCGCGGTCGCGCTGCGAGTTTGGTGCTGGGGCGCGCTATTGCTCGTCACGCAGGTGTTCATGTGCTGCACTCTCGGGGGGGCGGTCATGTGGCGCAGCCACATTGCCATTGGGGCGCATGGGCTATAGCTGCCACCCAGGTGCGCCCATATCTCGGCTAGATAAATCGTCCAGGTCCCAGAATTACCAGATTATCGTGGTTGATCGGCCTGCAATGAAGCGCGCCATAGTAGACCGCACTGCAGATGCGTCTGTCATTCTCGACTCTTCCGGCTTCTTTCCTGCGCTGATTTAACTCTGTACTTTTCAACTATTGGAATGACTGTAAAGTTTCGTCGAAGTGATTGTGTCACTATCATTCCGGAGTTGTGATGCGTTCCACTTCACAGCAACTTGTAGTAGTGCAGTACCAATTCAATTTTAATTCCAAACTATCCAGTACGCGGTGAATATCATTCAGTCTTATTCGATCAGAAATTATTGTATTCAAAAAATCTTTTGTCAATAATTAAGCTGAAAATTGTCTTGATCATTGAAACCTCGGCTCAATTTTCGCAGGGGATGCTCGCGGCGTTACGATGACAACGGTACCAGGAAGTCGTTCCGGACGTGGAGCGCTTTTTCAGAGCGGTTTTTTATGATGTAGAGGCAAGAGTTTGGAGTACAAAACAACTTTTCATTTTTCCTGAACGCCCTTATGAATAGCAAGAAGGGCTAGAAAAGTGGTCCTTGGTTCGAATCCTCGCACTGACAATTTTTTGCATTCTGCATTGGCTTTTCAAATTTTGCAAAATACAGCGTCAGCGTAAAGAACTTATGTCATTTTTATAAATATGACTAACAGCAACCATCACACGTAAACTGACTAAAAAGTGATTGAGAAAGTTGCGACACCAAAACGACGCAGTTGTAGTGCCGTGTGTGCTGCGCAGTTGTAGTGCTCGTGGCGTCAGATGACGCTTACGCTGGAAAACCAACCAGATACTTGTAGTCAGGACGCCGGATAACTCCTAAACCCAAAGTGTCGGGGAAGGTTAAGATTTCGACCGAAGTTCGAACAGTTGGGCCATGGGTAGACCATTAGCCCGTCAGGCTAAACGGTAGATGATTTGGAGGCGACTTCGTCATCCTTCCCATTAAATGGGAAATCCTGTCCCGTAATTAGCTATGGCAGACACCCAACTAGTGATGGCCTAGAAGTATGCACAGTAACTAGGTCGCTAGGTTCTTTCCTTATCATAGAGGCAGGTTGAGCTCCCGGCCACGCTGCTGGTTGGGCCTACTGCTACTGATAGTAGCGTAGTGTGAAACTTGGAGTTGAGTAGTGGGAAAACTTGCTCTGTAAGGTAGAAGCTCGGAAAACGTGATGGTCTCTGGAACGGTCCCCCCCCTCTTGTCCACGGCTAGCCCTTCTCAAAGTTGTTCAGGAACACAGGAAGGGCTGTACCTATGTATGGGCAGGTCGAAATTTTCAAAAATAGGTCAAGTTCTTGTTTTTCCCTGAAAATTGGGGTAAAAGATTGAATCATTGGCCTGACCACGAATATCGGATATTCGCCTCTGGCACCAACACCATTTGGAGCCATTTTGGCACCGTAACGTTTTCCCTCCACTGGCGAAAAGCTCATTCTATGATGTTATTTGTGCCCTGCATATCACGCTCATTATGGAGATAGTGCTACTTGAAAGTCACCATGAAGCGCCAATGAAAAATGCAAAAGAGTGAAGCCTCAGGGAGTAGAACCAAACACTCCACTCCCATCGTCCAACCCCAGGTCCGCCGCTCTCTCCACTTGAACATCCGATCGCTTCTAGCTGTAGCCTTGCGGCGGCCGCCCATGAGACCATAGCCATAACCATGACCATAGCCCCTCAGCAATTGTTATGATCAGATCCAATTTTGACCATGCTTGATGTTGGTTTGCGTGCTTAGGTGAAGTACAACCATCAACCGGCTGCAGCTCACCGCTACAGACGATATCGAAGAGACTAATGCAGTTAGAACTGCAGTCTGCAAAGAAAATCTCGCGTCTTTTCGGTATTTATAAGTCCGTTCAGGAGAAATGAAACTTTGTTTTGTACTCCATACGCGTGCCCCTATATCATGCAAAAAACCGTTTTGAAAAAGCGCTCCACTTCCTGACCGACCTCTTGATAGGACTCAGCCTCAGGGGGAGGAGAACTTCACTGAGAAGGAAAACTGGTTACTCCAATTCCGAAGTGCTTTTTCGTCCCCTGAGACTTTGTCCTAGAACTAAAAACTAAAATAACCTAACTCATAGTTGGGGTGCGCCGCCATGTGCCTGTCCATTCCCCTTTCCCCTTCCCTCCCCAATGGCACTGTTCACTGAATTCGATTTCATCTCATGTATAGATGTCATATAGGGTTCTTATCTCGAACAGCACACGTAACATGAGCATTTTAGCCATATTTCTTGAGTAATCTCTAAAATGTGGCCCTAAGGGTGTTTTTGACGCCGGCGCCAATTGCCGCCAAGCAGCGCCAGATGGCACCGGCGCTAAAACGGATGTCATATTCGTAGCCAGGACCCCAAATAACCCCAAATGACGAAGTTTCAGCAGATTTGGTGAAAACAGCCGTGGCGCCAAATTGGCGCCAAATGACACCAGCATCAAAAATGAATGTCATATTCGTAATCAGGGCATCGAATTACCCCAATAGGCAGAGTTCTGCTGAAATGTAAAATTTTGAGACTTTAGGGCAGTATTAGTGGAATAGTGCCACTTCCTCTCTGGGCATCTCTACTCTACCTGCGGTAGTAGCAGTACGATGAGCCAACCCAAAATCTGAAAACGCTTTGAAATCAAGCTAGTGTTTTCAGCCGGTGTAGCTGAGTAGAAGCCCGCCCCATACATTTGTTTGAAATAGCGCGCGCGGGAAGTTTTTTCAAAGAGCTATCTCGGCGATCAACTCCGATCGTCGAAAACAAAGAAGAAATCAACGAGCATCCCGGGCAATCACGTGCCGGTCATTTTCAAAAATGGCGCGTTGCCTCTAATGCGTGCAGTGCAGGCCACAGGCAATGCACACACGTTACGGCTATCAGCAAATGCATACCATGGGCAAAACTGCGCCGCGGCCGCGCCGCGCTCGCGGCGGAATCTTCCCCCGCCCCCTTTGCTCTGTAGCACTCGTCGAGAAAAAGCCTATCGAAGTTCCAGAAATAAAAGGTGATCAGGAGAACGCTCGGTTTCTTGAAACTGGGAACCATGGCCCCAATTGCGTGTTCCCCGAAGAGTATACACTGATAACGTATAGCTCTACTCTCGGTACGTTTTCAAGAAGAATATAATGAATTTTGTGGACAAACCGTGAAAGACATATTGCACTAGGAAAACCGAATTTCAGAGGAGGTATTCAATGTATTCACAATATGACAGCAAAGCAAAACAGAGAACCAATGTCAGACCTACTTCAGTCATGTGTTCGATCTTCCTCATTTGACCAGGCCAAAAATCTCGCACCACCTTGGCGACATCGTAAAGAGGTCCCGCTCGTTGTTGCTGACGTTGCTGCATCGATGGAGGAACGAAGCCTGGAGCCGACACTGTGGCCTGCTCTGGTACAGCCATCTGCTCCGTGTTGCTCATCTGGAAAAAGCGGTCAATGAAGCGATGGGAACCACAACCTTCGCTACCGTAATCGCAGCGGGGAAAACACAAAATTCAGATCAAGGGTCATAGACTATTCTTTCGGGAGTGGAGAATTCTTAGAAAAAAAGCTCCTTGTAAAAAAGGGACTGTGCTGACAAAGGACTCATGTCTATTCACAAAGCTCTCCCGAAGAAGAGTGTGCAGAGGAAAAGTAGCAGAACAGTTGTGCAATATATGAGGGACCTCTTTTTGGAACCTTTCAATGTAATCCACCACAGTGAACCCATCGTAATAAACTCAGTACAGAGGGATTAGCAAAGGACTTCGAGATTGCCCAGAGTTTTTTTTTAACAAATTGATAATGGCCGTAATGGAGACATGATTACAGATGCAAAATTGGAAAAAAGGTTGATTTCCGGATCCTAGATTTATAGGGAGGAAGTAGCAAATGGCCCCTTAGATGCCGGTCAGACTCCGCGATTGGATCGCGATGGACCAGTGCCGGAGCGACGCGATCGCTCCATTGCTTGTCCATTGCGATG
>MU868525.1:26675-36858 GCA_036418205.1 Ostertagia ostertagi
CGACCCTAGCCATTGTGTGGGTCAAATCGCATCCAAAATGCCAGTGTGATTTTGAATAAAGATGAATGCACGGCGTATCCCAAACAGGCTGACGATTTCTTACTTTTTAACACTCATCCATCAGTATTCCGAGTACAAAAAGTGCAACTCATTCAACGCAAACGTAATAAAACCACATCGTCATATGGAAACCATTGGCAAAACCGCCTGAGTGCCACCAAGGGACATGAGCCAACCAGAGATACAATGGGTCCTCCAGATAGCGATAGCTGTTATACGAACTTAAACGCTTCACCTTCCACCCCTTCAAGACGATATTCTCTGAAGATCGTTTTGTGGAATGGACACCCAACGCAAGCACTAGGCAGTAACGAAGACTAGTTCTCGGCAGTTATCAGTTAGGCACCAGCTCTTGCAATCGCCAGCATGACCACAATCATTGTGGGCAACCCGAGCACGCGTCGTGGCTGCCCAAAAAACCGTCCCAGTTCTCCTCCTAGGTCGGGCCATCAGTGCTGTTTGATCATTAAAGCCTAGGTTTAGACTTAGGCTGACGATTACACAATGGTTTATGCTTGAACCTATGAATGAGCCAAGGCTTATGGTTAGTCCTATGGCCGTATGCCATGCTTCCCCGAAGCTAAGTGATCCAAAGTTTCCTTTAAATTTATTTGTTTTGAACGATATAGTTTCTTCATTTTCAGTGCACGTTTACTTTTACCTACATACATATATTAAATGTAGGTCCTTTCTCAGGGCAATCCCAGATGGGAAGACAGAGAAAATTTAAAGGAATTCTCGTCGCCCTAACTACTTCGGGGAGGATAGCATAACGTGTTCTTTGTGCGAATGGTACCACCTTCAAACAAGGCAGATAGGGAACTTCCTTTTTCCCCATTTGTTTTCAAAATTGACGATGAAAGAAGCCCATCACACTGTTTGACTAAAGCGCACTAAAAACCAAACTTCTAATGCAACACCCCTTTGCTGACGGGAGCTCAAAGCTGTGCAATATAGTGCGGTCCAAATTTGACGCTGACCCTGGGTGGAAGTGCCGTAGCCCAAACGGCGCTTATTACCATGCGTGGTTCGAAAATCGAATCTTGGACCATGCGCCGTCAAACCCAAACAAGTCTTCTTTCCCTCCGAGACGTTAAAACGTCACCAGACTCCTTTGGATGGATTAAAACACTGAATTATACATCAAGCGACCCTAGCCGTTGTGTGGGTCAAATCGCATCCAAAATGCCAGTGTGATTTTGAATAGAAGATGAATGCACGGCGTATCCCAAACAGGCTGACGATTTCTTACTTTTTAACACTCATCCATCAGTATTCCGAGTACAAAAAGTGTAACTCATTCAACGCAAACGTAATAAAACCACATCGTCATATGGAAACCATTGGCAAAACCGCCTGAGTGCCACCAAGGGACATGAGCCAACCAGAGATACAATGGGTCCTCCAGAGCGAGCTGTAGGAACTTAACCTTCACCCCTTCAAGACGATATTTTCTCTGAAGATCGTTTTGTGGAATGGACACCCAACGCAAGCACTAGGCAGTAACGACGATTAGTTCTCGGCAGTTATCAGTTAGCAAAACCAGCTCTTGGCAATGCGCCATGAAATAACCACAATTCATTGGTGGGAACCCAGCACGCTTCGTTGCTGCAAAAAAAACGTTCAGTTCTCCTCCTAGGTCGGGCCATCAGTGCTGTTTGATCATTAAAGCCTAGGGTTTAGACTTAGGCTGACGATTACACAATGGTTTATGCTTGAACCTATGAATGAGCCAAGGCTTATGGTTAGTCCTATGGCCGTATGCTATGCTTCCCCGAAGCTAGTGATCCAAAGTTTCCTTTAAATTTATTTGTTTTGAACGATATAGTTTCTTCATTTTCAGTGCATGTTTACTTTTACCTACATACATACATTAAATGTAGGCCCTTTATCAGGGCAATCCCAGTTGGGAAGACAGAGAAAATTTAAAGGAATTTTCGTCCCCCAACCCCTTCGGGGAGGATAGCATACGGGGTCCTTTTGTGGAATGGTACCAATTCAACAGCAGGATAGGGACTTCCTTTTCCGTCCCCATTTGTTTTCAAAATGAGGATTGAAAGAGCCCATCAGCTGTTTGTGACTAGAAAAGCACTAAAAACCACTTTTCAATGAAAACACCATTTTGCTGACTGGAGCTAAAAGCTGTGCAATAAGGCCCAAAAATTCGCAGCCACATTAGGGAAAACGACAGAAATAATCAGGGTGGTGCACCTTCGTCTGGGAAGAAAGAAACAGTATAAAAATTGTTTTATTTGGAATAAAATTTCAAACTCTTCAACTAATCAAAACCTAAGAACGTGATTGAGTGCAATTTTCCGAATGACAAACGAAGTTGCTTCTCATTTACTTCATTGAGTTTTATGTAATGCTCAAGAAATTATAAGAAAGTGCCTATCAAAAAGAAAAAAAATACAAACAATTAAAGCTAGTAACAACACGAACTAAGACTACCATGCGAGACCTATGAGGGATTACTTCGAGGCACTTCGAGCTGCGCTCTTAAAAATGTAATTTTCCTAACAAGGGAGGTCTTTCAGGGCAAGCCGCGCTTTTTGGAAACGGTTTCTGCATATTGTAGGGACGCATGTATGGACCACAAAACCATGTTTCGTTTTCGCTGAACGGTTTTAGTAGTACCAAAAAAGTGGTGAATATACTTTGATGGTTCGATCCCCCGCGGCGACTAAATTTTGCAATCAAGGTTGGCGGCCACTTGTTGGCTTCAAAATGGTCCTGACGATGAATATGACATCTGATTTTGACATTTAGCGCGATTTGGCACCAAACCGTAGGCGCCAACCCAAATGCAAAATTTAGTCGCCACGGGGGATCGAACCATTAACAGTACCTTATGCTTCTTTTTTGGTACTGCTAAAACCGTTCAGCGAAAATGAAACATGGTTTTGTGTTCCCTACATGCGTCCCTACAATATGCAAAAAACCGTTTTGAAAAAGCGTGGCTTGCCCTGAAAGACCCCCCTTGTAAGAATTCGAAGACGTTAGTATTAGCTATTCCGATCACCCCTTGCATACTAATGCAGCGCTCCTTGATCTGTAGCGCCAAATTTGCAGCAAAGCAATACATCAAAACCGCAAAAGAGCGGTTTGGGATATGTTGAGCTCTCATCCAAATTCACAGAACCCCGGAGCCAAGTTGCTTCTGTAAGTGATGGGTCCCCAAATATGATAGTCGACCACCCCTCCCCCCTAGAGGCTCTCCATGAAGCGGGTGTTTTTTGTAGATTTTCCAACGCTAGGGAAAATTGCCACAGGGCTACATTTTGGTTTCAAGTTCAAGATTCGAAGTGATCTTCGGGGATAGCACCATAGAGATTGTTTCAGCATAAATATTTGCACCGTCAACTTAACTGCGGCTCGCCATCAGCACTCCAACAAAACCCTGAGATAAGATTCAGGAAAACAAATAGTCCTTGAGAATAACAAAATCATTGAGCAAGAATGAGCAAGAAGTTCTGAACAACAAATTTTCGACCTAACGAGCACAAAAATGAACTAGCTTCATATAACAATCATAAAGGAAGAAAATAAGAATTGTACATGACTCCAATCGATGAAAGGACCACGTTAGTGAACGTGACAAACACTAACGAGAAGGACCACACTGCTCGACATACTGTCGGATCAAAAATTGATCGAAAAGCTCCACTCGGAACTGGTGGCGTGGAATCTTCTGATGAAACACCAAGCCACGATAAATTGCCTAAAATTGAGTCATAATTTTAGAACACCGTAACTTCATTCTTTTTCAGGGGAAAAGTAGCACTTACTTGTTGTTTTCAGTAAGAGAGCGTAGAAAAATGAAAGGAGTACCGGTGAGAAATATTGGAGAATAACAGCACAGAAGTAAGAATAATAGCGGAAAATCTGGAAATTTAATAAATAACACAGACTGAAAACAACAACAACCATGAATGAGTTTGACAGACGATCTAAATTTCCGTTGTAAAAGCTTATCGAATTTCGAACTTGCTAAAAACCTTTTTCAGTAATTCAAGGCTTAAACGATCTTACGGTTGCTTGAAGAGCGACATTCCTGATGTAGCCAGTCTCCCGTTGTAAGGCGTTCAATTTGGCAGCTGAGAGATTCAGGTGGGCCTGGAAATTTTTTGTTTTAAAAATATCGAATGCCGAAATTGTGGCACTACAAAAGCCTGACTTCGGTAAAACATCAACACATTTCCATAGACGCAGCTAAGGAGACACATAGAGTTTATAAGGTGGCGAAAGTCCCAACATGCAGAATAAACCAAAGTCTTCTTTCTTTCCAATTTAATCAACGGTTTTCTTTCAAACTGACCGAGTATCTCCGCCGCATACTCATAAATACCAGCTTCAAGAGCCTTCTGAACAAGTGATAGAAGGTTCTGCAAGGCGGAAAGGAGGCGTTTCACTACAGCAATATCCTTGTTTGTTTACCGTATCCCATAATTCTCCTGAGCTCTGGCTACACTTGGTATCAGAGAGGGTTGATGTCAGATGATCTCCTCGAAGATAGCACATTTTCAGACGCCCTTCAATTCCAAGTGAATAAGAGTCCTCCAAGCACCCGAGTTTGCTCAGAGTTCTGTTGGCATGAGGTTGTCACGAAATTACGGCTGACAGCCTGTCACCTGTCGCCAGGTTGATTGTTCAGTTTCTCGAGCGAGCGCCAGCAACAACCCCACCATCCTTGCGGGCGTCCCTGGCCATCCATTTGGTATTCCAGATATCACTCGATACCTTTGGACACTTGACACTAGATACCTTTGGATCGCGCTCATCCTAAAATCTCATGACGTGTCCAACTGTTGACGGACTCCGAATTCATCGATTCCTGCAGCTAACGAGGCTCCACTACTGATCTCTCCACATTACGTCGGATGACCACGCTAAACGTGCAAGTATGGATGCGCCCGATCGCGTACAAACAGTACAAGGCCATCCCTGCATCGAACCCGCTTGCTTTTTACCTTAGGCTCGTACATGGTGATTTCTTACTCGCGAATGATCACTTGTCCGTCATCTAAGGTCGAGCCACGTTACCGAATTATCCTTCAGTGATCGGGGTGACAGTATGACCACAAAATATCATCATGGGATTGCTCGATCTGTTTATTAGTGAACATTCGCTTTCAGTCCCGACATCAGAAACGCCAGATTATACTAACCAAAACGCCTCAGGGTACACAAAAAAATCCGGCGCCGACTGGTCGGCCTTCTAGGTGGCGCAGTGAAATCGTGGGCTGTAGTACCGTCGAGTGCACTGCAGGGTGCCAGATGTCCTTCACGATCTGTTGTCCATTAGTGAGTCGATCGAAGAAACGACGACGCAGCTGCATCTGGCTGAGAAAAATGCGATACGACTGCTTGAGTTTGTCAGCGATGACGCACGGCCAATTGCAGCTGGACGCCCATTTATCTTGTATAATGCCAAGTTTTCCAATGTCACGACTTAGGGCTTTTTTGCCCCGTCAATTAAGAGCGCTAAGGAAATGTAGCAGCGGCACAAGGAAAAAATATGCGAAGAAAAATCGAACCAAATCAAAGAGCAAAAACCCATAAATGCAGTCAGCTGCTAAGTTGATAAGTTTTATTAGATAGGTTGAATCGAATCGATCGGATGAAGGATAAATAGATCGAAATTCTACCAATCAGTTTGTTGGCGGGACTTTTTGAGAGACTTTCTCTCTCGGAAGAGGTCAAAAACACTGGGAAATAACGGGTGCGGGACTTTGGGTGGTCCGGGCAGGGTCAACCCTACGTTGTTACGAGTAACAACGGGGGGTCGTACTCAGTTGAGCTTGGAGGGAGGGGGGTCGTACCCTCTCGGTGGCCGACAGTGGGATTCTTGGTAATATCGGATAATAGCCAGCACGTTACGTTTTCGTAAGATGACTGATACAGCATCTATAAACCACGATTCCCTCTAAATGAGCTTTCAAATGAATCAGCGAATTAGAAGGGCGCCCGAGGCGTGGCGCGCACCAAGGCAAGGGATGTAGTGCAAGCGCATGCTCGGAGCTTTCTAGCAGATCCTTAATTAAACATAAAATTGGTCTTCCAAGAAGTTACGGGCAGTGAAACCTAAGAAAACTCGCGTTTTCGAGAAAATGGCTTGAAGAATACCCCACAAAATAAAAAGTAACAACGGGCTAATTTTTGAACTGCTGATCTTTCAGAAACGCTTGGGTGCTCGTTAGAAAGCTTGAAACCTGTGGTTTATTACACCGTGTTCAGCTTCCCAAATGAATGACTTTGAAGGAAGTTATGATCGTTTGAAGGTCAAAAAGTCGCGGTTCCAAAAAAATAGTAACGCAAACCCCCAAAAAAGTAACAACGGGACTAATTTTTGAACTACTGATCTTTCAGGAACGCTTGGGTGCTCCTTAGAAAGCTTGAATCCTGTAGTTTATTATACGTGTTCAGCTTCCCAAATGAGTGACTTTGAAAGAAGTTATGATCATTTGAAGGTCAAAAAGTCGCTTTGCACAGAAAAAAGTAACAACGTACTAAATTTTTATTAAATTAACTTTCGAAGAATTTTTACCCATGGTTGGAGAGAGAATAATTTGAATTTTCCAAATCAAATCACTTCGGCGCAGAAGCTCGAATATGAAGGAAGTTATAGCCTTAGAAAGAGGGGTGTAAAAATTGTGTTGCAATTGAAGAACGTGAAGGATTTCAGTATTTCAATTGGAGCGATAATTTTTTCTGACTTCTCATAAGTTTTTATCAGGTAATATTGTCAATATTACGGTCACTGGTTCAGCTTTATTTCATCTCCTAGTTTGGTAACCCTTTGGAGTACACGGATATCTTTGAATGCATCTCATTTTTTCGTGTTTGCAAGCAGCGATGAATATCTGTCGTGGATTTTGCTAAAGTTTCATCTTTGATGACTTACGTAGAAATAAATATTGATGGTAAACACTGTCTCTACACAAGTGTCACATACAAGGGGGGGGTCGTATCAAATCACCCATGAAGGGGGGGGGTCGTAAAAAATTTCCAAAGAGTAACAACGATAGGGTTGACCCTGGTCCGGGGTTGCACGCGGCGAATTGCGCGGCGGCATGCGCGGCGATCCGGATGAGACAAGGCTTCGCGTGTTCTGAAGTAGAATTTGAAACGTCAAAACGTATCAGATTGCGGATAAACACCGCACTGTTCTGGGCTTCAAAAAAAAAGCTTCTGCGCGCGGAGATTTGGATGCAGCGGTGTCTGTGAAGAGATTTCAGGCAAACAAGTAAGGGAGAACCTTCATGAAAACGGCACTTCCATCACTCATGCGATTAAGAAACGCTATAATCAGGAGTTTTTACTGCAGTGTTGTTCAGTGTCAACTATATATCGCTACTGATCGTGGCGCTTGTGTCTCTAATCGCAAGAGGACATTCAAAACAGCCGAAGGTGGTGACACTAGGACTAAGCCCAGGAGTGGGGAGGAAAGCCAGGACAAAGACAATCTGCTCCCAGAATCCCCTTCCCATGAGGCTCAGTTCCAAGCACAGTAATTGGCTCACTCACTTGTATGCCCCTCTCCCAACGACATGACGCCCTGATCGCTTTCACAGCTTTATGTCAGCTCCTTCTCATAACTTCTTACTAAAGTTTCCTGAACATTACCGCTGGAACTTCACACCTTGGAATGTAGTTGAGTCGCAGAACCTTGCGAAATTTATCTGTTCACGTTTTGACGTGGTAAATTCTACTGCAGACGCCCGCGCGATTTGCATCCAGATCGTCGCGCAGCCGCCGCGCGATGCCGCGTGCCATCCCGGACGCACCAAAAGTCCGTCGCCCGGGAAATACTGACTGTAATTAAGAATCACCCAAATAGGCGCAACAGAATCCATGATGAACGGGACTTTTGAGAGACTTTCTCTCTCGGAAGAGGTCAAAAACACTGGGAAATACTGACTCTAGTAAGAATTCACCCAAAAAGGCGCACAGAATCAAGATGAAGTTCCTTTGAAAACTCTATACTCTATCATTACCAACCTGTAGGTGAAGAGTACGAAAAGCTGCACGACAGAAAAGAGTTGCGAGAACCAGATAAATACGTAATATTTCGAGCTGTCCCTCCGTTAATCTGGAAATTGCGCATTTGAAGAAAGACGATTTGAAAGAAAATCCACGAAAAACCTTACAATTTCCTAGGTCCATACACTAGCTGTTTCTTCACTGGGCTAGTAAAAGATAACAAAGTGAGCAATGGCAACAGAAAAGTGACGTGTAGACCCAACCTGAAAACAATTTATCAACACCATCAAGATAAAAGTCTAAGTCAAGAAAAATTTTGTAAAAAAAAACGCACTTTGCGAGCCTTGAAGCCTTGGCTTGGGCTTTCGTATACATGTTCGCATAACGGAAATTAGGAAAGACTAGCATTGCCGCGATAAAGGAATAGAGAACCGACATGGAGACATAACTGCAGAAAAAAGCAAGCATAACGAGAGCTAAATTCCTTTAACAAGAACTAATTAAAAGTTTTACAACATACAGAAGAATTGGATCCTTCGATTGAGAGGGGCTATATGCACCCACACCTGTTTCCGTCATCAGCGTCGCGATGTTGTGGCAAAACCGGTCGTAACCTGGTAAAAGACCTTTTTGTAACGAAATTACTTAACCTAGGTGTCATTTCCGGAACTCGTGTACCGGTATCCTTTGGTAGCCAGATCATTTCCAACAAAACAATCAAAATCGATCTTTCATAAAAATCCTATCAAAGAAGTGAGGCAAGAATTTAAAGCCTCAACAACTCTCCCAAGTTGCACTTTCTCCTAACAGTAAGTCATAACGACAAAAAATAGTGATATTAGAGCAATTCTGCAAGGAAAAAGGACCTGAATACCAACCAGTGAGAAGATGAATGTCGAAAAAGTAGTCAGCCTGGGTGGCGAAGATAACGGAAAGAAGGAAGAAAATCGCGGCAAAGACTAGGAGTACGCTTCGCTCATCCTCGTTTACAACCAGCCATGATGTAAGACGCGCAAGCACCTAAAGTAATGAAAACAAACTTCATTGAGCCACTAATTTACTATGAATATTTCCAAACTACATCCTTTCAATGTTCATCAACAAATTTAGAGCCATTCAAAGTTCTAACTAGATTAATATTTATATGTTTGTGACATACCTGTAGAACGAAAGCAACGGCAATGATAAGCCACAGCACTGAAGTATTGGTATCATTATTGGAAGGAAAGAGATAAACGAAGACTTCGCTGAAGGCGTAAACCTGCAAATGAGTCTTTTGCTCGCGTGTGAGGAGACCCAGAACATTTTCAGTTGGCGTTTAATCAACCAAATGCACTTACAATGATGCAGAGTGGCACGAATAGGGACAGCCAGTGAACAGATGAGTACAAAGGTAGACTTCGCAGCTCCTCTTCAACCACTCTTCCCACTTTTAACCGAAGAGGAAGCGATTTCGGCACGTTAAACCCATCGCTGTTTTCTTCTTCCCTAAAGAAAACGAAAGCTCGCTTAAGGGTTTGAGAACGTAGTGGTCGAAATTAAAGATGACATTGCGGTCATAATCGGGACTATTCACACTGCCTAGGGAGTTGCTCATATTTACGAGCTTACTAGAGCTCCCAACAACAACCTGAAAAAAGAGGAAGCGTGGAAGTATGGATACCTTGTGAAATACCACGGATGTGAAATTGAAAATAAGCCATGGCGAGAATTGTAATGGTCAAAAAGGAACACGGAAACGAACGGGCTCCAAGAGCGGAACACACATAACGACACAGTTACAAGAAAGATACAAATAAGTATAGAAAAGTACAAGATAAAATGAAGGATTTTAATGCAATGTTTCTAGCTAATTTGAAACTCAGTTCCAGCGATTGAAACTATGAGAAAGAAACTTCGATATCAATGCACTTCCTGGAATTTTTAACACATTCACGCCGATGGCCGCCCATATGGGCTGCCAACAACATGCGCTCCTGGGACGATGGCAGCCCATATGGGCTGCCAACTGATAATCGCTTGCCAGGCGCTAGGAATGGACAGATAGGTGGGCAAACCTCGTAATCGAGTGTAAAATGCTTTTAAATTCCTTCACGGGGAAAGTGAATAAATGCTCTTTTCGTAACCACTATTTGTCGTT